>APFE030563293.1:37153-63939 GCA_000404065.3 Pinus taeda
TATTGTTGAGAAACAATGAAAAACCCTTCACATCCCAAAACCTAACCCTAGAATATGAAACGCCAAATTGTGGGCCCCGTTTGGGTAAATTGGTACATCAATTTCCCAGGGTCGTAACTTTGGTATATGATCTCCGTTTGATGCGTACGATAGCTCGTTAGAAAGATCTATTTGAGAACTACCACTTTGGGAAGGGAAACATCGGTCCATGGACCCATGTTTCCCCCATATTTCGCAAAAAACGTCATTTAGGGCCTCAAAACGACTCTGGAAGTTTAGGACCCGAAAAAATGCTAAAAATAGTAAGTTGTGCTACAATTAAGGAAACTAAAAATGTTGAGAGAAACAATGATGGGGGTCTAGATGGACTTGGCAGGTGGCCACCAATATCCACCTAGATCACAAAGACAGTACACAGGCTATTCCACATCAGTCATCTAAGAAACTGAGAGGCAAATCTTCAGGAGGAAGCACCTCACAGTGATCAACGACCTCGAATAAAGCCCCCACACTGGATGCTGAAGAAAATTTAAAGATCAAGCTTATCAAGCTAGGAAAGACAATCACTAATCTTAGAGAGCAAGCAAATAAATAAAAGATCTTATTTCATTTTGTAAAAGATGTGAATCAGCAAGTCAGGGACTCTAATATGAAACTGTATGCCCAAAATGATGCCTTGACAAGGAAAAACAAGCACCTTTTGAGATGGAAAGTAGCCCAAAACAAGCCTGCTAGATGGTTGCATGCAAAGAGATTAGCATTGCAATTTCAAAAGTGTTTGCCACCTATCCAACAAGGGATCGAGGTTTTAATCAAGACTACTGGTCTCTGACCACAATCTTCTTCAATTGAATGCAATATCCTTTTTCTTGGATGCATGAGGGCATGCATTAGGATCAGTGTGGGAGGATGTTGATCCTCTATTTTGTTCCTATTAATACCATCTTCAATCCCCATTTTGACCTCTTTTTGACACTATGGAACCTATTTCCTTGCTATTTGGCTACCTTATCATGATCCCAATCCCTATTTGAGGTAAATCTTTTTATGGTTACATTTGGCTGTATGTTAGTAGATTTAAGCAGATATAGGTAGCTGATTCCTAAAACTAGCTAATTATTATGATCAAGTGTAGAATTATCAACAAGATGTGTTGGAGGATAATGGAAAGAAGCAGTTGGTGTACCTTGGCTCCTTACTAATGTACTCAAAGTTATATTCAGATTTGGTACTCAAAAAGTGCAATGGATAAGAAGTCGTGCATTTCTGGATGATAAGATGTCACTAACCTTGCAATGAACGCATTTGATCCCAAGATCTTCATTCTCTTTTCTCTAGTTGCGGCATAAACCAAGTTTGGGAATTGATTACAAGTCATTGGACGAATTCGGGGCAGCCGTTCAAACCTATTTGGTTTGGAGGAGTTGACTTGTTAAGACTGTTATAAATTACCATTTTTAGTTTAGTGTTTAACTGTAATTAAATGCCTATAAAAGGCAGGGGATGTAATATGTCAATTTAGTGTTAAAAATAGTGAAGTACTTTGCCAAGAATGCCATAACTCATCTTTAATAATATAGAAATGGTTCTGCTTTGAATTTGAGAGTAAGCGTTGATGGCTTGTTGAAGATATTCGATTGATTGCGTTTGAGGTTTCTTCTTTAATGTAAGTTTATCTAGCTCCCAGGTGTGGCTGGACCCACCCATCTGGGTTTGCTTTCTACATTGCAGATAGAACCACTGTGTGATTAGTCATAATTAGTTTTATTTTCATTATGAATTGGTTTGGCTTGCTGCATATAAACTACATTAATTTGATTGTTTAAAAGAGTGTAGATGCATTCATGTTCTTCAATTCCTTTGTTCCATAATTCACAGTTGAACTTTTGTTTGAACCTTGATTTGATTTCGAAACAGAGTATTCTTGCTATTGCATTGATTTATAGTCAACCAAGAAGTTCCACATGATCATCTAACGAGTGAAACAAATTATCTATACATTGAGAGTGCTGATATTGTTTTGATAGTTAACTCTATTCAGTGGATTCGAACTAATTAAGAACAAGATTTGTCTGACTATCAAACTGCTCTTTGTTCCCTTAGGAACTAGAACAAATTGTCTCTTTATTTGAATTAGTTTACAGGAAATACCTCATAAAAAAAATCTCGTTGATCATTTTCAGTCTAGTTTCAAGTTGTTTAGATTGAAGACTGTTGAGCACTGGAGAAGGTATGTTATTTTCATTTACTTTTTCATCTTTTCTTCAAAACTCATAATCTCTTTACATCATGAACTAGGTATATGGCAAGAGATTATGATAAAATCTAGAAGATTCATATGTAAGGTGAAATAACTAATAATTACCCTTTTTCTATGCAGAAAGAGGAGAAAATGGAAGACTGCAATCCCAAAGGAAAAGACAAGACAATGCTAACTACTGTCCCTTTGACAGGGAACCACATTCAAACAAGGCGATCCAAATTGGAACACAACAGCTAGAAAAAGGAAAACGAGATACCCAATTGGTTCAAGAGAACAAGAGAATAACTGAGAACTAAGAGTTTGGCGAATCCCTTAGGATCCTTTGATCCTAAGGGATCACTACCTTCACAATATTCTGCATCGTTGATATCTCCGCTCGGCTATTATAAGAAGGGGTAGCATTGTTAGCATGGGGGGCGACCTATTGTTATTTTTATGAAATTCTTCTTGGTACTTAAAACTTTGATCATCGACTCTCTTTGAAGAGAAATTCTCTGTAACTCTGTTTGATGTTTTAATATATAAATCTTGCTGCGGTTCTATCTTTGATTATGGAGTAACCTTAAGCAGTGAGTTCCTGGAGGCTAAGGGCCTAGCCCTGATGGATCACTTGCTCCTGTACCATTATTTGGGATTCATGTGTGGTTTGATCTCTTCCATTTACTCTGTTTAGTAATTTGACGTGCTTTGTTGTTTTACATATCGGCTCTGTTATATATACTTGACTAAGTAATGTTATTCCCTGCAACAGGAATGCTATGTTATTCATTCTACCTTTATATCGCATTGTTGTTCCTTTTGAAAATTGATATAATATTGTTGTTCCTTACAGATTGCCATTGCTATTCGATTACAGATTAACAGTCCTATATATTCCTAAATCAGTACTACTGTATGGTTTATTCTTGAAATGTGATTGCTGTTCATTCGGGATTGCTGTTCTGTTGTGATCACAATTGCTATTACTTTATAGCTTGTTGTATTGAAGCTCAGATTACTGTTCCTTTTAATATTAAGAGTGTCGTGTGTTTAATCTGATTTGCTGTACATTCACATTTGATATAAGTTGTTGTTCTATATTTTATTTCTGTTAGTTTACTGTTCCATTTCTATTTGCTATTCAATTCATATCTAAAGTAAAGACTATTACTTAATTCCTGTAGGATATAATTATTGTTGCATTCATTTTCGTAGGTTAAGGTTTTGTTGTTCAATCCTATTTATGAAATTAGTTGTTGTTCCATTTCTTGTCATTTGATTTATCATTGCTTTGGTGTAAAGACGATATGAGACTATAGTGAACATTGACATGTGTTGTCTAGTTCCTAGATTCATGATCCTTTCCTTGAGTGCTTTCTAATTGCATCAGTTTACAGAGGGAAGAGTTACCATTACTGTACCCTTGGCTGATAAATTGCTGTAGCTTTCTAAACGCATGATTTGAGCCTTATGTTTCTTTTTGTAAGTAGATTTTATTCCAAGCATCCGTTTACTCTTGTATTTAGAGCACTATACTACTAGCATTACTATGACAAATGGCCGCCTCAAACTGAGAACACTCTTTGAGATAACAAATCGTTCCTGGATTGACAATTAATGTAGGGTAAATAGAGGTGAAAAATACCCTTTTTACTGCTCAACAAAGACTGCTTTCATGAATATTGGATGGTTTACAATCAATTAGCTTTGTTTCATTTGATGAATAGACTCTTGGATTGCGTGGATTGAACATAGTATACCCATGAGTGCTTTCGATGAATAGTTGACAACTGTGATTTCATTGAGTTTAATAGATAAATGATTCTCCTGTTTTCTATGTGGATTGATTTCATTGAGTAGGATTTTCCCCTATTTCATGTGAAGACCAATTCTATTATTTGTCCATATAAAAAATTTACTTTGCTTGGTGAGGTGATTGATTCCAATTTTCAGGAGTCAGATATCAATTAGATTTCAAACAACAGTACAATGGCTCAAGGATATTTTCTAGTAAGAGTTGGTGTGATTACAGAAGGGTTTAGTGTACAGTTTCTTAGGGGTTGTTTGATTGAATTGCTAGGTGTTGAATAAGATAAGGGGTTGAGTTGTTTTAATCAAATTGAGACCTGTAGAGTTACTTAATTGCAAGTATAACGATAAATTAGTAAGTGATAGAATAAAATAGAGTAATTGCTCTAGATTAGTACTTAGCTTTCAAATCTTTGTTAATAGGATAACAAACCATTAGGTATAGATCGATTTTTTGATTGAGTTTCTATCAGTATAGATTGCTTGTTTGCTTAAGAATTGAATTGTTATAGACTGCTCAGTTGCTGTAGGAATGAATTGTTGTTTGTGTAGATTGCTTAAGGATTGAATGGTTATTAGTACATGTTTGTTTGTCTGTTTAAGGATTGAATTGCCATCATTATAGATTGCTTGATGAGTGATGAGTAAACTATTATTACAAATAAAAGGTTTGGTACCATCATTTGGGGATTTGATTGAGTAAAGTTTTGTGTGCGTATAATTTCATTTTTATCACTTGAGATTCATAGTTCAGTAGTTGTTGAGTTTAGATTTGAATGTTAGGGTTTGTAAAGGCTTTTGAAATCTCTAGATTGAATTTGGTTGTTGGGTTTGCTTTTTGACAGCTAAATGTTTGTAAATGTTAGTGCATTTATTACTCCACAAATCATTATAAGGAAGTGCTAAAACTATGATTTAACCCTAAACGAAGAAATCAAAAGGCAACTCATGTTTATGAACCCCGGGTTGACAATTAATATTAAGGGATTTAATTTCTCAACAGAGGGATTATGTCATCATCCTTTCTCTTACAAATGGTTTACATGAATTATCAATCCACTTGGATACCCATGAGGATGTCATTGTGTTCTCAATAGAGGGATTATGTCATCATCCTTTCTCTTACAAATGGTTTACATGAATTATCAATCCACTTGGAGACCCATGAGGATGTCATTGTGCCCCTACACCCACTTGGGACCACCACATGTGACTTGATTGGAAACCAAAACGCCAACCCCTTGTCCACTATGTTTGGAGCCTTTTCACTCAACTTGGCACATTTGGATTCCATTAGGCCTCCTCAATGACCCAACAACTCATCATATTCATTATGTTTCCCTCTTAAGAGGCCATTCTTTGTATTATTAAGACATATTGGTGGGCTTGTCACCAATTCATGTCATTATTATTTTATTATTTGGGGCTAAATTCATCCAATTAGGCAAATCAAATCCCCTTTAGAGTTGTATAAATATGAGAGAGGCTCATTCTAACCTCTCATCATCACATGCATTGGATTGGTATCTCTTGAGATATTTTCACACTTTTTTTTGGGATAAACATTTTGGGGTTTCTTGATGCACTATGATGTTTGGATTTTCTCTATTGTCTTTGGAGCTTATTTTTAATGCAAAGTGGATGAATGGATGTAATCCCTCTTTCTCTCTCCCTCGTGTAAGTCAAAATTTGATGCTATTTTTGTTATCTTACTTGTCAAATGCATGTATATTGTTATCATTAATTTTGTATGGGTTAATGTAGTATGAAATTATTTTGGGAACTTGAATAAGTGATTTATTGCATGTGTTACTCTGAGGGATTGGGTGAATGTTCCCAGTGTTGAAGAATCAAGGGAAATTAGGTGTAGTATGATTCTTCTTGACTTGATGACAATTTGTGAAGCACTTTTACAATTTGTCTGGATAGCTTGATCTTCTTCTTATTATTAGTGTACTTTGTTTTACTTCATCAAACTACTATCAAAATACAAAAGACATGAACACAAGATGTTGGCTCTTTACCATGGCCAAAACCTCTCTCTCTCTTATAGAGGAAAACCATTTGGTAAGTTTCTATTATTGAATCTTATTATTGATCAATGCCAAACCCTAGACCCTTTACTAGAATGTCCTCCAAGCACAATTCAAGTCCTTCCTCCTTTCTACACTTTGTTCCCCGACACTTAGTCTTCCTTCTTTCGACACTTTTCTTCCCGACACTTCATCCTTCTTCCGGAAATTGATAGTAGTCCTTGTTATGTTCCTTCTATAAGAGATATTCCTCTTTTTTCCTTGGTAGATTCCTTTACATATGAAGAGTAATTTACCCTTACTCCAACTAATCTCTTTGTTGAGATATAGTTGCAGGTCTAATATGACAACAGTGTATCACTGTTTTTTTGCATGTGTGACGGGATTCCTTCAAGATCCTTATGTGGAGGTCCTCTTTTCTTCTTCACCTGAGTGAGATTCCTTTTTGCTTGAGTGAGAGGCCTTATAGGCCTACTTTTATAGCCCAACCATTGAGATATGTATGACTGTGGTGGAGGGCTGCTATGACAACAAAGATACCCTCTTTATCTTCGCACGTGTGACTCCAAATTTCCCTAGAAACAATCCTCTTAGGCTCAGTTGTGTACCTTATTCTTCGCTGCAGTTGGAAACCCCTTCTTCGTCCTTCGTTCACCCTTTTCTCTTGCTTTCTATCTTCGCTGATTTCAGAGATGAATGCTTGACATTATGAGGGAGTGGACAACCTCCATATATAGAGGATTGTCCCTCGTTTAGGCCAGCTTGCTGACTGTAGGCCAACTTGACTTTTTTGCTTCAGATGGCTTCTTTTGATGGTGCCATTATTTGGAGGAGACTTGAATTTTCTTGGAGGTATCTTATTTGACTCTAATACATAAGTATACCTAGTGTAACATGGCCTTAAGGTATTCAAATATTATTTTGACTCTTTGACTCACCTGTAGCACTTTAAAATGTTCTAGAGCTATTTCAATGAGCAAGAAACTCATTAACATATATTATAAAATATAATATTTATTTTCTTTAATAAATAAAAAATATCAAAAGTAAATTTATGAAGATCGAACCTAGTTACATTTCCTTCAACACCTAGAGGCATCTCTTAGGTTTAAAGACCTCGAAACTTCATATCTTTGGAAAATTTGAAGTATAAATCCCTATTTAGCTAGTTGCTGCCCTTGGAGAGGCTAGAAAAGATCAATTAGGACTCCTTATCTCATGAAAATTCTTGATCTATGTGTATCTTGACTCCATTAAGCCCAAGCAATAAGGCACTCATCATCGTATCCCTTTGGTGGTCAAATTTACCTCTCTTTTCTTCACTTTTCTAAATTCTAGGCCTAACCCTATAGGGTTACCTAGGGAATCAAGTGAAATATTTGTATCCATCAAAACTACTTGAAAATTGATCCCCAACTATGATGGGGCCTTCTTAAGGGGTCCTCAAAATTTGAACACAACCTGAGTGTGGAATCTCAAGATATCACAAGCCCTAGCTCGAGGATCATTTCTCCCCATAAGCTAATTTGGGTTAGTGTCCCCATTTGGATCATTGCATTCAAATTTCAAAATAAAATTAGTCTTTTGATCCTATTCTCTTTCCTAATTAAATATGTTAATATAAACAAAAAAAACTTGTTTTATATATATATAATATATATATATATATATATATAGATATAGACTGATTTTTTTTTTTTTTTTATCAGGTAAGAGTAGGGCCTTCTATTAAACTTAGCCAAATATACATAATTTACAAGGAGCCACACCCACTCTATGAGCATTCAACAGTCAGCTGGGCAGGCCAAACCAAACCAATTACCCAAAACTAAGAGAAACCTAAAGCGGAAATCCAGGGAGAACTGCCAAACAGAGCACAAGGTCATCTAGCAGTGCTGCCATGCATCAAATGAGCCTAGAAAACTATGGAGGGCAAGTCCATAACTTGCCGTGGGTTCATAAGAGGTCCCACCACAAGCCAACCTGAAAACTAACAAATGGACCCGACGAAAGTTAAAAGTAGAATACTCTAAACATATTTCAGGTCCAACCAAAACACACATACAATCACCACCATTGATCCATAGATGAAGATCCAACGGTCATCGTGGATATCGGAAGGATGAGAGGCACGTGAGTTAACCACCCAATGGGGGCAGTTTTCTCTCACCTCGCTTTGCCATGCGTTGTTCAAGGAGTGGAATCAGAGCTAGACATAGAAAAACTAGAAACCATTCAGACCCCGACCAATATACCGCTTGCAGTATTGGACCGGTTGACTCGCGGAAAAACCAAACACGTCCTTTCGCCACATGTTGTCCCTTAATTTCGTCCAACGGGCAGTACTTGAGCCAATCCCGTTCACCTGGATTCTTTTTCAACCATTACCTAAGCCAAATGATGAGGACTACCCCATCCTGTGGAGCTTTCCGAGTCAAACCTTTCATCATTCAAATAAAGGGAAGTCAGACTTTGGAAAAAAACTGAACCAAGGTGGGTTAGATTGTGTGGAGTTCTCCAACCTCCCGATGGTCTTCAGGATCCCATTGATCCAACTTTTTATTCCATTATTCCATATCCTGGGTAGCCTGACAGTGATAGTCCTCCCATAATTTACCTGGGGGAAGCGAATCCTAGGCATACCTAAAATCCTTATCCCTATTAGTGACTCCTACATTCGCCAAATGATCCGCTAACATGTTAGCCTTCCTTTCCACGTGAGTAAATCTGACAATTTTAAGGGTACGCAGGTGAGAATAGATGCAATAAAAACTTACAAGAGCTTCCAGTGCTTCGACACTTTATCTGGAGAGGTTCCATTGCTAATTTTTTTAGAAGCTCTAATAATTAATTCCAAATTTGCTTCAATAATGACATTATGTAAACTTGAATTCACTAGGATTTCCAAGCATTGCTCTAATGCCATGAGCTAAGCCATGTTGTTTGTGGCCTTCCCCAAGTGGCCATGGAATATTATCTATATTTGTCCTTGATCATCTCTTATGGCGCCCCCAAAGCCTGCTGAACCTGGGTTGCCCTTAACTGTTCCATCAATGTTAACCTTTAAGAAACCATAAGGAGGAGGCTTCCAAATGGTAGCACACTTGTTTATAAGGCTCGTTACCTTCATTATTCTCAGAGGATTGGTAGACTAGAGACCCAAGCGAAGTAAAATTCTCTCCTCATGGGGCAAGGGAGGATCTTTAGGAAGGGTCCTCAGCAAGCTTCTTACTATATCTTTGAGCTACCTCAAAATTTTCTCAATTATATGTTGGGGCTTGTTTGATTTGTTTTTGAAGATTCGACTATTGCATTCTTTCCACACATTCCAAATGATAAAACCTGGCACTAGAATCTAGGGTTTATTAACTATCTCATTCCCTGAGAAGTTCTTCCTCCAGTTCTTTAGAGTGTTGGATATGCTGAGACTATCCCTATCAGTTTGTTTAAAAATAGCAGCCACCCAGTCCCACACCTTTGAAGTGAAAGGATATATGTTGAGAAGGTGTTCAATCATCTCCTCATGAGCGCCACAAAGGTAACACGTGGAAGGACCAATGAAGCCTTTCTTGAGGAGATTCTCCCAAGTTAAGATCTTCCTTTGATGCACTAGCCAGATGAAAAGCTTTATCTTCATCCAATGTGGACTTAGCCAAAGGTTCTTCCAGATCTGATTAGGAGTCACAAAGTTAAAACCTGTGAATTCCTGTTTGGCCTCTTTGAGGTTAAAATTTCTTTCAGTGTTCTTACCCCATCTTAATTGATTCGTTGAGGAAGAGACAAGAATACTTCTATGCTCTACCTCCTAGGTGAGGGCTTCTGCCTTGGTATTCAACTGTTTTACATCACTGTATCCAAGATCCTTCCACTCCCTCCATTTTCCATTATTCCTTCCCTAATCCCAGAAGTATTTTACTAGAACCATACCTTTACTTCCTGTGTCACTTTTGAGATTTGCAAATTCATCCCTATAAAGGTTGGGTTCTTGTTTCCAGCTGTCTTCCCAAAATCGAGCAAGATCCCCTACTTGAATTTCCCAAAAAAAATGGTGTTGAACAATGTTTTTATTATCCCAAGCAAGGTTCCAAATATGGGAGCCCCTAGTTTTCCCTAACATCCTAACGTGATCCTTCTCCTGATAGTGCTTGGCATATTTTTGTTTCCAAAGCTTCGCCTAGGGGGCATTCGGTTCCTTAATCCATCTCCACCAAAGCTTGGCTCCCGAGAGTCTGTTGAGGGTCTCAGGATCATGGAGCCCCAATCCATCATGGCTCTTGGGCTTACAAAGATTGTCCCAAGCTACTAAATTCCACTTCTTTTTCTCTTCCCCTCTGCCCCAAAGAAAGTCCCTTTGTATGCTTCTTATTTGCTGCTTAATGCCTTGAGGAGCCGGAAGAAATGAAAACATGAAAATGGGAATGGCCTGCAAGACTGCCTGTGTGAGCACAAGGTGCCTTGCCGGATTTAATGATCTACCGGTCCATTTTTTGATCTTGTCCTAAAGTTTATTTAAAATTGGTTCCCACACTTTCTTGCTTAGCGGTTTGTCAGTAAGGGGAATGCCAAGATATTTGGAAGGTAGCTGTTCTCTTTGAAATCCAAGAATTCTGGTAATATTTCTCTGAATAGCAATATTAGTGTTAAAGAAAAAAACTTTGGACTTGTGAAAGCTTACCTCAGTGATTGTTACCATAGCAAAGTCATTTAAGATGCTTTTGATTGCTTTGGCCTCCCTGATTGTAGGTATGCCCCGCAACATTGCGTCATTGACAAATTGTTGATGAGTGTTTGCCTCTCCATCTGCGGTTAGTTTGATACCCTGAATTCTTCCATCAACATTTTCCATTTTAATCACTCTACCTAGTCCTTCCATCATGAGAACGAAGAGGAACATCGAAAGTGGGTTTCCTTGTCTGAGCCCTCTGGAGGGAGTGAAGGTCCTTGATGGAGCTCCATTAAGCAGTATGGAAAAACTGGTTGAGGTAACTAAAGCCATGACCCATCTTATCTGATTCTGATCAAAACCATAGGCTTTTAGAATTGCTCTTATGTAAACCTAGCTCAATTTGTCATAGGCTTTTGCGAGGTCCAACTGAATGATCATGGCAACTTGTTTGTTGGTTTTGAGAGAGTGTATTAGCTCATGAGCTTGGATGATATTGTTGAGGATTTGTCTTCCCTCCACATAGCCTATTTGCTCCTCCGATATGAGAGAGGGTAGAAGTGGTTTGAGTCGGTTGGCTATAACTTTGGAGATAATTTTATACACCACATTACATAAGGCTATGGGCTGAAAACCATCTAGAGTCATGGAATTTTCCTGCTTTGGAATTAGAGCTATGAATGATGCATTCAGAGCCTTCAAAACTTTTTTGGATCTTCTTGAGTCTTCCACAACCTCAAGGATGTCATGTTTGAAAGTTTCCCAACAGGCTTTGAAGAAGTCTACATTGAATCCATCCGGGCCTGGTGCTTTTTCACTTTGCATTTCATTAATCACTTCACTTACCTCCTCTTCCGAAACTGGCCTATTGAGATTGTGGTTGTCCACTCTAGTAACCATCTGAGGGATATATCGAGTGAAATGGTCAATGAACCTAGATCTGTCCTCCAATGGCTCCTTTGCAATTTTGCAGAAGTGTTGCACAAGGAAAGATTCCATATCATTGTGAGAAACAAGTTCAATGCCTTAAGAATCTTTGTTTTTTGTGATTCTGTTGTGTGCCATATGAGCCATAGTGGTTTTGTGGAAGAATTTTGTGTTTATTTCTCCCTCTTTGATCCATTGCATCCTTGATTTCTACGTCCAGAAAGTTTCTTCTTGTAAGCATCGATCCTCCCATTCTTCATGCAAAGAGTCAGTTAATTTTTTCCACTCTTCGGTGAAGCCATCTATGATATTGATCTGATTGATCTCCTGGAGCTTCAGTTTAGTTTCTCTTTTGGCTTTGAAGATGTCTCAAAATTCATTTTTGTTCCAAACTTTAAGACGAGATTTGATATGCATAAGTTTCTGGTGGAGCATATACATTTTTGTCCCCTGAATATTCAACTCCTCTCTCCACCATTTATCAACGATTTTAGTGAAATTAGGGTGTGAGAGCCAGGCATTTTCAAACTTGAAAGATCTGTTCCTCAGAGTGCCCATAAAGGTAGCTTCCATTTGTACAGGCCAATGATTTGATCCTCCAAAGGGAAGAATGGAGGCTGTCATGGAAGGTCCTGAGAGAAAGAGGTCCTCTGAAATCATGAACCTATCAAGTTTGGAAGCAACTTGATGAGCCCCTCCCCTTTTGTTGTTCCAAGTGAAGGTTCCATTAATTCTTTCAGTGTCCACCAGCCTCATGTTCGTAATGAAGTTTTGGAAGGTCATGGAATCGCTGCCTAGCTGTCTAGTACCTCCTTTCTTTTTTTTCGAAAGAGATCTTATCATATTGAAATCTCCTACAACAATCCAGGGAAAAATGGGATGTCTCGCTCTTAGTTCCTCTAGGGAAGTGAGAAGCTTGAGTTTGTCTGATTGCTTTTGGGGTCCACAAACATTTTTAATCATGTATATCTCCTTGTCCCCTACAAGTTGACATATTAGGGCAAGATAGTTCCTGGATGCTTCAGCATCCAGAATTCCAAATTTCTGTGGGTCCCACAAAGTGAGAATCCCCCCATCGAGTGATTTTCCTTAACCTCTAAATGCTCATATTTAAATAACCACTTATTATGAATAACTCTTATCTTTTCCATCTAACATTTTGTCTCCTGAATGAAGATCATGTCTGATTTTTCTTCTTTCATTCTGTTACTAAGATTTCTTTGTCTCCTTCTATTCCCTATTCCTCTAATGTTCTAGGTTGTGAACTTCATTAAGAAAGGTTAGTAAAGGAATAACTGGTAAGATATTTCATCTTGCCTAAGTTGATCAACAACTTTCAACATTCGTTCAGCAGTTCATTCTGTCTCTTTCTTCCTTTTTTCCTACTCGAGTTATTTGGAGATTGTTCTTGAGAATTCTCCATCATCTTGACCCTGCTTGGCTCTTGGTTTTCATGATTTCTTTTGAATCTAGCTCCCTTTGCTTGTGACCTCCAGAGAAATAGCTGTTGTACTATATCATAGTCCTTTTTCGGTAGAAAGTCCACCCCTATGTTTTTTCCTTGTTCCAGAACTTTTTCTAGATCCAGATTTTCCTTATCCAGGATCTCCTGTAACTCGTGGTCCTCTGTTCCTGCTTCACTTGGAGTCATTTCCTGGTCCCTACTGATCTCCATCAGGCTTGGTAGATCATCCTTTTTTTGGTTGTATGTTGTGATATCATCCATGTCAGCTACCTTATCTTGTTCCTTTGTTGCATTCTCCATGTCCTGAACTGTCTCCTTATTCCCCTCTTCTTCCTTCAGGATCTTGAAGCTGTTTTGTTTTGTATGTCTGTCCTCATTTTCCTTCTTATATGGACGCTTACCCCCTTTTCCTTTACTTCTGACTTTGGTGAAACCGTCGTGATCTCTCTCCACAGTGGTTTTCTGGTTATCTTCCCTATTGATAGTGGGGAAGTCTCTATATAGATGCCCATGTTCATGGCATTTGCGAAATCTAAATGGTATGTGCTCATAGTCCACTGTCTGCACCCATTCTTCATCATATACTTCTAAAATGATCTCTTCTAGAAGAGTTCCAGATAGATCCATTTCCACACATGTTTGGGAAAAGGAGGTATATCTTCCTTTCAGAGTTGCCTTTGAGATCTTTAGAAAATGTCCCAACTTGTTGCCTATGGTTTTCAAAGATTCTGGTAGCCAATAATTCAGAGGAAGGGAATATAGTCTGATCCAAACTGGAACTGATGTGAATGTTTCACGTTTGGGGACAAAGTTCATCATCCATGGCCACATGCAGAGTCCTACTACAACATAGAAATAGGGCCCCCCTTCAAACACTCTATCTTTGTCCTCTAGGCTTGTGAAAACTACTGTGAAAAACCCTTAGAACCCAGATGTAAATGTATTTCTCCTTTTGGCTTCCAATGGCTCCTTATCTAGACATGTAACATCCTCTCCATCGACCATTTCCCCATGAACTTGCATATTATTGCATGCTCTGTCATATGATCTCTATGAGCTTGTATCGCTGAGTTTCTCAATACGACCTGTGAAATAATGCTTCACTTGGGCTTGTAGACTCTAGTGGTCTTACTGGAAGCCAGTCTTTCACTATTGCTTCCATTCCCCTTTTCTTTTCTCATTTCCTGTTGATTCCCTTCCTAATCCTGATCTTCGCTTCTTCTATATGTCCCTTGACTTCATGTTTCTGAGATCTTGTCCAATGGTTTTTTGAAATGTTTCTTTCCCGTGTCTTAAATCCCTCCTGAGACTACTTGGTTGTAGTAGGGAGAAACACTCCCCCCTACACTCCCCACCATGGTACCCTGAATCCAAAACCCTGTCTTCAACTCCAACCCTAGCTTCTCCTTGCTCGCAACTCCTAGACTGGTAATTACTTATTTCTCATGAACTTTTTATTATTTATCTTGTGTCACTTCATCATTAAGAAATTATACATAGGAAATCTTCAATAGTAAAGACAATAATGTCAGTACAATCATGTAGAATCATGAAGAGATAGCCAAATACAAGAGACACAATTTAACCTGGGAAAACTCTAATCAGGGAAAAATCAAACAAACTTTTCTTAAAGAAATAATCCAATTAAACAAGAGATACACTCTAAACTTTCCAGTGAAATAAATTCAAATTGACCATTAACCAAACTTATCAAACTGTAATAAATTCAACCTCCTGAAATTTTGGCCTCATGCACTTTCCTCATAAAATTCGGTTTGTTGTTCAACGAAATGATAAGTTTGTTGCCTCATAATTCATTCTTCTTAAACTCCCATGTGCGAATATAAGATGTGTGTATATGATCTGAATTGATGCCAAGAGGGGGAGGACAAATTATCTTTATATAGTGATCTAATGAGCCCAAATAGGTGTTCTTTGGGGTTGGCCGACTTGAACAATATGGAGCCAACTTGTGTTTTTGGAGGCAAAAATTCAAAATTTAAATTTCTTTAATCAACACTCCCTCTTAGCTAGGGAGGTATTCACTTTGATTTCTTTATATTATCTTTTGTTGAAAAATTTCTCTAACCTAAGAAAAGGTTGAATGAGCTAGCTATTTTTATGAATCCATGCACCTAATCTTCTATGCCATAACCACGTGGAAAGCAAGCCACATTAGCATCATGCAAAGGAATCTAGTTACCCACTAGACATATCCCCTTTGAAAAGGATCTAGTCACTCACAAACCAATTACCCATTGGATAGTCTGTCATCTCTTGACATAAGACTAGTCCCTGTTTCATAAATCCACCAAGGCGTCACTTGGAATCAAGCACCCCCTGACATATGGTGAAACCTAGGGCCCATTTACCATTTCCACATGTCATCACATGGTATTGAATGGTAAAAATACTTGCCCAATGCTATAAGGCACAATCTCAACCCACTAGCTAAAACCCATGACAATATGGTCAAATAGTCCCTGACAGAGGGAGAAATTTAGGCCTTGATGCTACTGGGCTAATCTCCCCAACCATATTACATGGCTTTCAGGTCAATACCCATGAAATAAGGAGATTATCCACCCCTTGATGCTACAACATCAACTCTCCATTCAATCAAAGGAAGAATTCCTAATCACTCCAAGCTTGTCCCAGAAGTATGCCAACTTCATCCAGGGACAAAGGCTTTGTGAGAATGTTAGTAACTATCTCGATCGATTATAGAAATACATAGGAGCCTCATTGATCCTTTTGTACCATGTTCTTTGAACTGTCATCACGATCATCTCTCGCACTTGATCAAACAATTCTACAAGTAGCTTTCGAAGAAACATTGCTTCACAACTCACCAAACAAATTGCAATATATTATGCTTTGCTAGTTTCGTTAGCTTCTTGCTCATCATAGTGGACCCCAAGCTGGATCATCATCCCGATGTACTTTTTCCCATCTCCTGTATTCTCATCCCAATCTGAATTTTTGAATATTGGTAGTTGTATGAGACATATATTCATCCTTATCCAATTGTACCATGCTCATACATCGACACATGTTATGCAACATACCTGGCTCAACCATAAACTAACTAGCTTGAATGCATCACCAAAGTTGCTTTCTAGTCGCCCTAAATGGGTGTTCCTTCTAATGCTAAAACAACTTCCACAGACAATCCAGGCTTCTCCCTCTACCACTTAGCTTAATCGACTGGATACCATGGGAATGACCATGGAATTTTTGTCCATCATTCCAAATCTTTGAAGGATCATAATAATACACTTCCTTTTGAACAAGGAAGATCTAACCTGTCTTCTGCTTGTTGGAAAAATATTTGTTGTTGATGTCAAAAGAATGTCTTTCTCAAGAAGAAAATTACATAGGCTTGTAGAGGAATTTAAGCCCTTTCCAACAAGCAACTCCATGCCTCCTAATTCCTCATCGTTAAAAAGAAATGAAATTTTTAAGGAGAAACCAAAATTTTCCTCCCAAGGACAGGTTGACCTTCTTATGATTAGGTTGGCCCTCACCCCAACAAACATGTATGTTCAGTGCATGGTTGGAATGATATAAATAAGAGTCCATTTGACGTCATTTGGCCATTTGTCCAAGCTGTTAGGTTCCAATACTGACAGGAGTCATAATTTTTAATGGCTAAGGTTAAGCCTTGTAATATGTACATACCTTTGCTTTCTACAAATGTTTTCCATATTAAAAAATCAAAAAAATGAAAAGAGGGTATGTCCTAAAAGAAAAATCGAAGGACAAAAAAATAAGAAAAGGTCCAAAAAAGTGAAAAATATGAACTCTAAAAACAAAAGACCATGAAAATATGCAAGTGAAAATGCCACTGCTATTTACTTTTATGCATAATAATAATTGTGTGCAGCTTGTTATTCATGCCACAATCCATGGGAATCAAACTATTTAATCTTGATTATGCCATGCTTTAAATTTCATGTTGATAGTTAGAGAATAAAATATGACCAAACTGTTTAACCTTGGTAGATCATTAGATAGGTAGAGTAAATAAAAGGAGCTCATCAATTTAATCTGAGCCCTTGGATGATATAAGGTTAGAATTAGATAGTTTCCTGCTTTAAAAGAAAATGGATAAGGGTTTGCTAGCCTAAATGCACCCAAATAAAATGAAGAAAAATTGGTAGGATGAGTAGATGGGTAAGTAGAAGAAAGGTTGCAGAAGTATGATGATTGATTAGACAAAAGCACATTTATCATCTTTCAACAAGTATTTCAAATGTGAATGGGCAATTAAGCATGCATAAGGTTTTCAAATTCAATTAATTAACTTCCTCCATTCATTTCCCCTTTTACTTAACTAATTTCCCATAATAAAGTTCAAAGTGCTCAAAAACCTTTAAGTCAAAGAGGCTCAGAGCATTTCTTTTACTTTTGGAGGGTCTGGACCCTCGGCTCAATGACTTAAGGATAACAAGTACTAGATTCCCCTTCATAAAAAATTCATCTCCCTTCATTCCCCCTCATTTCCCTAATAAAACCCCCCTAAGGTTAAAACACTATTTTCCTGGGAAAGTAATCACCCCCATGTTAAACCCCTTTTTCCCAAAAACCCACAAAAACACTTTAGCCTAAGTTATAATGCATATATGTGAAAAGCAAACAAATCACAGAAAATACATTGTGCTTAGTGCAATTATTTATGCCATTTTCATATTAAATTCTAACTTTTATATATTAATTCCCATTAATACCCTTTCCCATATGTATACATTAAATCCCTTACATTAATATCTCTAGACCTAGTTTTAACTATAAAACTAAGAATTTCACCCAAACCCTGACAAATTTCATTAACTGATCGATTCACGATTACGTTAAGTAAAACTCCACAAGTCACCCTCGCTATCTAAGTTCATCATTAACCCATTCCTAATCAGCATACCGCCGCAATTAACCTGTCCCCCCCCCCTCCTTTACCCTCCGCGCTTGTTCGCAACTTGATCACCGTCGGATCTAAAGGCCCACATCCAACGCTCATAAGCCATTTCGGGTGGTATCATCCGTTGAACAATACCTGCCCGGAAAAGTGGTTTTCTGCCTGGCCCCTGATGCTATGTGTCATTCAATGAATGAAATCGGGCGACCCCTCCTGAATAACACCAAGCCCACAAAATCGGTGTGAAACAAAACCGCTTACCACCCTCTCGCTAAATGAAAAAACTATCTACTGTTCACTTTGCGCCAAAATTCAAAAAAATCAAACCTTTACCCATTTAAACACGAAAACCCTAGTTTTGCTCGTTTTTGCCTATCTGTGCAGTAAAACCTTGTGTAACCCTTCTGCACCACCTAAAGCCTCTGCTAACCAATTCAAGCATGGCTTACCTCCTAAAAGCACTTTGGACTCACTCCATAGACCTATAAAGCTCGATAAAGCCATTAATGACCTTCCCTATCAACCTAATGTTTTCATAACAGTTTGTTTTATTTTACAGGTGATCAAAAGACCACAACCTTGGATAAACAATTTTAATACTAGTCATAAGACCTGTTTACTCTGAGATTGTTATCAAATATATTCAAACAGAGGGAAAATAAAACATACAGTTAAAAGACAAGCAGAGGAAACATGAAATTAAATGATTTACTATTGAAATAGACAGTAAAAAACTAAAATATACAATGAAGGTAAAAAGACAAAGTAAAAAATAGTCAAAGTGTATCAGGGTTGAAGAGTATCAGATTGAAGACCAAGTCAAGTAAAGCAGCTAGCATGAAGACAAACATCAGGGAAGACAATTACAAAGCATACAGATTCATGTCAAAGTGAAGATAGATAAAAAAACAGAGCGGTAAAAGTAAACATGGAGGTAGTAAGGGTTAAACAGAGATGAAAGCACTTTCACCAACAATAATGAAGTTTATCCAAAGTAAAAGTGAAAAAAAGTTAAAATAAATTTAAGGTTAAAAGATGAAATCAGAGCAGAAATGGTACATTCTTAAGAAATTTCTTGTTTAAATAATAGTTTTTTCAGAAACTAGTTCGACCAATCCAAGATGAATTTTGAAAAAAATGAGGAGAATTGTGTTTATAAAAGTCTACTCTACAAAACCTATCTCACTTTTTACACAGGTATTACCAAAAGTGAGATAAGTTCATGTCTTCACAACCTATTTTTTGGACTGTGCAAAGTCCTGTTTTTGACATCTTTTTACAGAGAATATTGTGAACATTTGGAGCTTAATTTTGGGAAACAGAGAAAGGTTTATCTCAAAAACATACTTATATACAATAACATCTTTAAATTTTGACATATATATCATGGATTGAGATATACAAAGGTATCAATGGACCCTAATTTTGCGGAATTGTTGGGGCAGAATGCACAAAGAAAGGATGCAGTTAGTGACTTGGAAGCCTCATCATCAATTAAGAGTTGCTATCAAATTCGAATATATCTTCTTTTATCACCATAAATACATAAATATAGTGCCAAATAGATTAATTAGTTTTGAGTGTCCTTTATTTGAGTTCTATTAATGTAAAACAGTTTGAGATATTTGTAAAACCAATCTTGATATTTTTTTAAGATATTTCAGTTTAGAATTTGTATAAATACTTCTTCATTTGAAGTATTTTGGTCTAGATTCCAAGACATTTCTATAGAATTTTTCTCTCAAATCAAATTTCTATTGTATCAATGACTGGATTGGCTTGTTGGATCAAGGAATAAAGATCAGATATATTACAGGATTCTTGTGTAAAGTGAAATACAAATAAGTATTCTCCTATGTTCAATGTTGTTTTTTCTTATGTTCTTTCCATAATCTTTTGTGTAAATTTCTAGATCTAAATGTATAGAAAGGAATGATATTTCAGAAATTACTTGAATGCACTCTATCTTGACTGCTTTACATTCTTAATGTTTTCTCCTAAACTATCTTAGCTAGGGAATTCTTAATTGCTCCTTAGCTTCCATAGTTTCTCATCTGATCTATAGGAGAGGATTATTAATTGCCCTTTATTCATGATCATCATCTATTCTTCATTCTAATCCAGGTCCAACGATTCTTAAGTGCCCTTTCACCCTGGTTAGAATTAATTCACCCATTAGGCCTAAAGATTTGCATGTTTCTTTGATAGCCTACCCTGTAAACATTCCCTTTAATGATCTAATCCAGTTATGTTGTCCATTTGTTGACTCCATAGCCCAATGGCTTGAATACCTAGCTCTATTCATCTGCTCCAAGAATTCCACCACCCAACCGTCAATTCAAAACCAAAACCCCAACGAACATTAAGAACTAGCTTAAAATCCCATAAAAACAAAGCTAAATTACATAGAGAGAGCCCTCTCTGGACTTAGGTTGGCTATAGCCTAAGCCTAAAATATTGGTTTGTGGTTACCTCAAATGCTTCCTTCTTCTCATAACTTCTAAGGATAATTTTGAGAGATAACACAAGCAAGAAAATTCAAAGAAACAAAGAGGTAATTCAGTTCATATCTCATGAACCCTAGGACAAGTTGAAGATTTTTTTTTTTTTGGTTGTTTTCTACAATGCTTGGTTTATGGTTTCTTTTTGGTAATTTTTTTATTAGTTTTGGAGAATCGTTGGAGTAGATTTGGGTTATCTTGTTACATCATCTCTTGCACATATTTTGACCTAAGGAAGGGATATCAGTTCGTCCTATAACTAGACCTTAGCCTTGAGATTTCAAACTTGTGTTTCAGCACGAGGAAATACTTTCAAACCTGTGAAGATTGGACTTTGTGATCTGCAAAATTTCATCACCCATTGTGATATCTCAGATCTCTAAAATTCAGCCTAAAGTCTCATTTTAGACTTGTGGTTTTGTTGCACTATTCTAGATCAATTTGGAGCTTAAAAGGGGATATTTTGGAGTAGGCTTATAACAGTCTTTTGGAGGACTTACTAAATCACTCTTGAGGCCATCTGTAGCATACCTGAGTTGGTTTGAGGGTAGTCACTTTTGGAGAAATTTTTGAAAATTATTAGAGCAACCTTCTTAAACAAATTCCCGTGTAAACTTGGAGACATTTTTCTAGTAGTCTTGAAGTATTTATTGGAGCATTCTTTAGAAGCCTTGTTGAAGCAGACTTGAAGCCTTTGTTGGAGCAACCTTTGGAAGCCTTGTTGAAACAAACTTGAAGTAGATTTGTGAAGACTTTGTAGACATATTTTAAAGTGTATTTGGAACTAAGTTTGGAGACATATTGCAAAAGTTGATTTTGAAGTCTATTTGGAAAAGGTTGGAGCGTAGGAGGATTGGAGTCCTCATTTGGACCAAGTTGGTTCTTGGATTTGTTGTGAGCATTGGAGTCCTCATTTTGACCAATTTGGTGCTTGGATTTGTTGAGAGGATTGGAGTCCTCATTTTAACCAAGTTCGTGCTTGGATTTGTTCAAGGTTGGAGCCTTGAAGGAGTTGGAGATTTTGTTGTTCAAGTTAGAGCTTGAGTTTTTTGTAAAATAGGATTGTAGTCCTCACTACTCATCAATAAAATTAATTTTTGTTCTATTTCTTGTGTCATGGTTTAACTTGTGATAAAAATATCAACTTACATAATATAACAATTGAAAGAGATATTGATTCACCCCCCCAGTATTTCCAACAATTGGAATCAGAATTAATTTTTTCAAGATCAACATAACAATTGGAAGGATTTTTTAATCATAGTGGCTAGTAAGGTTCCCCCAGTTTGATGGAACAAAATTTTCCTTTTGGAAGGTCATAATGGAGTACTACTTAATGTCTCTTGGAGTCGAATTTTGACAATCTTTCATAGATGGATACAAGATCCCATCTCCTCTTCCAACAGATTTGGACGGGAAGAAAGAATATGTGGAAAATGCAAAGGCCTTGAATTCTATAGCAAGTGGTCTATCAAATTAAGAATTCACTGAAGTTATTGGTATTGAAATAACTAAATCTACGTGGGACAAGCTCATGCATTTTTATGAAGGATATGACAAGGTAAAAAAGGAAAAGAATCAAACCTATGGAAGACAATTTGAAAGTCTCAAGATCAATGATGAAGAATCTATTGCTGCTTATTTTCTCCAAGTAGATGAGGTAGTCAATTGTTTCTATGGTCTAGGTGAAGATTTCAAAGAAAAAATGATTGTCTAGAGGTCTTGAGATATCTTCAAGACCATTTTGATGCCAAGGTTTGTGCCATAGAAGAACTAAAATATTTGGACTCTATATCAATGGATGAACTTCATGGAATTCTCACAACATAAGATATGAGGTTAGGAAATTCAACTCATAAGGAAGTTCATTCAAGGAATCTACGGCATTAAGAATGGGAAATAATTGTGACTGCAGGAACAATGATTTTGATTATGAAATGGTGCAATTTGTCCAGAGGTTGAAGAAAGGATCCAAACTCAAAGGTAATTTACCTCTCATTTACTTTATATGTGGTAGAATATGACATTATACAAAAAATTTCCCTTTTAAAGATGATAGTGATGATGAAGATGAACCTAAGAGAAGAAACTTCAAGAGGAAAGGCTCAAACAAAAATAATTGCTTCTCCAAACAAGAGAATGATGACTTTGATGAAGAATAAGAATATGGTGGAAGTAGTGAAGTACTATTCAAGTCCTTCTCAAATGAAACAAATAGTCCAAAAGAAGAAGAAATTCCAGAAGAAATAGAAGGAAGTATGGAGGAACTATTGAGTAGTGCTATAGAAGAAACTGAGAGACTTAGAAAGAAGAATGAAAAGTTATCTCATGAAATGAACTCTCTCAAAACCAAGAAGGAAGAAACTAAATGAATAGAAGAAGTGTTGAGCAACAAACTGAAGGAAAAGGAACAAATATTTGAAAGATTGGAAGATGAAGTTGTATCTCTAAACGGAGATTTGGATAAAGCCAACAATAATTTTAAGAGTTCCCATACCTTGGATGTCATTCTCAACTCTCAAATTCCACTACATGACAAATATGGACTTAGCTACAGAGGAAAATCTTCTAATTCAAAGGAAGAAACCAATGTTCATCATGAAGAAATGCCTAAAAGTTTTGTTGATGTCCTTAAATGATCTTATCATTCTAACCTTGCAGGAAATAAAGTTAATCCAAGGAATGAGAATTAATCCCTTCTTAAAAGGAATATCTCATCAAGGCAATCTTATCCTAACATGTATCAAACTATTTTCCTTGGTCACTCTTTCTGTTGTAAAAATTTTGGTCATCAGAAAAAACATTGCAATTCTGATGGGATTAATCATCAAAATAAGATTATTGATCCAAAGAGGTAAGGCCAAATGAAGACTTACGAATCATTTTCTCCTATTTAAAAGTATATTCTAGAATGTTATAAATGCAATAATCTAGGCCCTATAACAAAAAATTGTCCTCTAAAGCAAAGAGAGAAAGCTTGGAGAATCTACCTCTGAGAATTGTAGTTTAGCTTTATGTTCTTAGAAAAAGGAAAATCAATGGTTTGAAGATAGTGGATGTTCTAGGAACATGAAAAGTGACCAAATTAAGTTCATCTCAATAAACAAAGAAAAATATGGAAATGTGACCTTTGGAAACAATGGATCTGCCAAAATTGTTGGTAAAGGAACAATGAGTCTCATCAACGAAAAGGGAAAAGCACAAAATGCACTATATGTTGAAGGTCTGAAGCATAATATTCTAAGTGTTAGCCAAATATGAAATCAAGGACATGAACTCATCTTCTGTTCCAAGGACTGTGAGATAAGGAGATCATCTTTAGGAAAACTGGTAGGAAGAGGAGTAAGAACAACAAATAATGTATACATTCTCAGTGAAATTCAAGAAGAGAGATGTTACACGAGTCAAGAAAATGAAAGTTGGTTGTGATGAAAGCATTTGGCAGGCCTAAGATTTGATAACTCGATAAATATTAGAAAAACTCAAGCAATAAGATATATCCCCAAAATTTCAAAGCCAACAAATGCTATTTGTGCACCATGTCAACAAGGAAAGAAAACTAGGACCAACTTCAAATCAAAGTAATGTTTGACATCAAAGCCTCTGGAAATCATTCATGAAAATCTATGCGATCCAACCATAACTCCAACTCTACAAGGGGAATGTTAATTTATTTTATTTGTAGATGATTATACTAGGATGATGTGGGTATTTTTCATTAGATGTAAATTAGAAGCAGTATATTGTTTTAAAACTTTCAAAGCAAAAATTGAAAATGAAAGTGAATTGAAGATCAAATGCTTAAGAACAAATAGAGGTGGATAATTTACCTCAGGAGAATTCAATGAATTTTGTGAGAAACATGGATCAAAAGGGAACTTTTTGTTGCTAGTACTCCATAACAAAATGGAGTAGTAGAAAGAAAAACATATATGTACAAGAACAATGTTGTTGGGCGTTGATTTATAGGCAAACTTTTGGAGGGACGTAGTTGGCGCAATAGTCTATATCATGAACAAAGCTTAACTTTGGGTAAACAATGATAAAACTCCATATGAACTATAGAAAGGAAGAATTAACTCTATGAAACACTTCAAATAATTTGGAAGCAAATGCTATATGAAGATTAATGATGATTCACTAGGGAAATTTGATTCACGTGTTGAAGAAGGAATTTTCCTTGTATACTCATTAAGAAGCAAGACCTACAAATGCTACAACAATAATTTATGGAAGATAGTTGAAAGCATTGAAGTAAAGATAGATTAGGTTGTTCCTAAAAAAGTAGTTCAAACTAGTGAAGAAGACACTATCCATGTAGATGCAGAGGAATATGTTTCAAAATAAGAGGAGCCAAAAAATCAAAAGCAGGAACCATCTCAAACACCATCAAAGTTGAAGTTTATACAAAAACATAATCTAGAAGACCAAATCATTGGAGATGTGGATGAAGGAATGCAAACTCGAAGAAAGATGACAAACAAACAAAAAAAGAATGATATTTCCTTGTTATCCACAATAGAATTAGAGAATTTCACTCAAGAAAGGATCCTCACTAGATAAAAGCATTGGAAAAAGAGATGAACCAAATTACAAAAAATGGAAACATGGGAACTAGTACCTTGTCCAAAGAATAATATTGTCGTAGGAACTAAGTAGGTGTTTAAGAACAAAATGAATGAAGAAGGAAAAATCATCAGAAACAAAGCAAGATTGATGTGTAAGGGATATACTCAAATTGAATGAATTGACTTTGAAGAATACTTCACTCTAGTTGCTAGACTAGAAGCTATAAGGATGTTTCTTTCATTTTCATGTTCAAAAGGGTTCAAAGTTTATCAAATGGATGTGAAGTAAACCTTTCTAAATGGATATATAAAAGAAGAAGTATACATGGAACAACCATAAGGGTTTGAATTGCCTAAAAATTAAGACTTTGTATGTAAATTAAAGAAGGCCCTATATGGATTAATGATTAGGTGGATCAAAATAATTCTCAAAATTAAAAGCATGTGATAAATCTCATAACCTATATGATTGGATACATCTTGGTGATATGAATCCAATGCAACTTGTTTCACTCAAATCTGACATCAGATTCTCCTAGAAACACATTTTGATCAATTTGGAAACAACTAAAAATTTTGAAAAAAAAAGTTGCAGGTACGCCTAGTCAGCAATTCGTACGTTGATTGGGCAATGAATTGTTAGGTGACTAGTTTCTTCATCGACCAATGGGTTTTCAACACTTGGAATCATTTGATTGGTTGTGGATTTTGTTTATTTTATTGGTATATGGTTTTGTTGAAGTGGCCCAATGAGGGAGTGCCACGTGGGCCAATGAGTGGCTGCCACATGGCCTCCTCATGGTGACCAAAATTTGTTTGAAGGCTAAAAAACACCCCCACAGGGTTCAAAACCATGACCACACACCAAGAAATCAAGGGCTAACACCAACACACCACGTAAATCTCTTGTTTAAACAATGTCTAATGGTTGAATTTAATGTTTGGATGAATGCACATTTGGGGAGGGTCCGGGCTAAGCCCTAGCCCCTGGACACCCCTGTGACATAGGACCACATGCGGGGGGCCCTAGGGCACGGGCCTAGTCTAGTCCTCACATCGTTTTCACAGTTGCAAGCCACATTGTAAGACAGAGAGTAGAGAACTGAGTGCAAATGGAGGGGAGCCAACCCAAAGACATATGGGCCCCATATAAATAAGAGCATGATAGATAGAGGGGAAAAATATAAGGGGGTTGAACCATGGTCATATGCATGCATGGAACCAAGGGTGCGAGCGAAGGGGACCAGAAAAAGCCCTAGAATATCGACCCCCCTATGTGGTCGCATGGTGCCACGTGACCCGAAATTTTAGGATTTGGGGCTTAATAGCACCCTTAACGGTCCTACAATTTTTCCCTTCAAGCGGGAATTATGCCATGTTTTGTGCACTGGTTCCACATTTCGGGCACTCAAGCTAGTTTGAGGCCGAATTGTAGGATGGTTAACTATAGAATTTGGAAAAAGGAAGAAACAAGCATACAATTCTCAGTTTTTGGTAAAATGTGGTGCAGAAAGAACCAAAATAAGGGTTTCTGATAGTGTTGGATCCATTGGAGACATCAATTCTACTATTTGAGCATTGAAAAGTATGTAAACACAATTTTGAGATTTTTTAATGAAAGAGGCCCTGCATTGGAAGCTAGACCAAGACATGTAGCCCAAGA
>APFE030563293.1:67338-78157 GCA_000404065.3 Pinus taeda
AACCTAAAGACATATGGGCTTCATATAACTAGTAGTGTGGAAGAGAGAGGGGCCAGCGCCAAGGGGGCTGAACCAAGGTCATATGTGTGCATGGAACCAAGGGTGTGCGCCAGTGAAGGTGGCTAGATAAAGCCCTGGAATATCAACCCCTATGTGTTCACATGGCGCCACATGACCAAAAATTTCGGGACTAGGGGCTTAATGATGCCCTTAACGGTCTTACAATTTCACCTACCGAGTAGGAATTGTGCAAGGTTTTATGCAATGGTTCTATGTTTGGGGCTCTCAAGCCAGGTTAAGGCTGAATTGTAGGATGATTAGTTACAGAATTTGGAAAACGGAAGAAACAAGCATAACTTTCTCAGTTTTTGGCAAAATGAGGTGCAGAAAGAACCAAAATAGGGGTTTTTGACAGTGTTGGATCCATTGAAGACATTAGTTCTTATATTTGAGTAGTGAAAAGCATGTAAACACACTTTTGAGCATTTTTAATGAAAAATTCCCTACATTAGAAGCTGGACCAAGAGATGTAGCCCAAGAGGGGTGAACTCCTTTATCATGCTTGTGTTATGTGTTTCAGGTATGCTAGTTTTGTCTTTGTTTCGCTGCAAAATTTGGTTTAAATTTACTTTTTTATGTGTTTAGTAAGCTAATCCTCTACCCAAAACACAGATATATTTAACTTGAAAATTGTTAAAAATCTTCAAGTTTACACTTTCAGATCAATTAAAGCAAGCCCGAAGAGCTTGATATGCTAGACTTGATCATTATATTCAACAACAAGGATTCAAGAAAGGAGTAGCAGAAAATAACCTTTACATGAAGATAGACAAAGAAAATCTGCTAATGACACTAGTATACATGGATGATTTGATTTTTGGGAGAAACAATAATGAAGCGAGTTAAAAAATTTCCCAATATATGTCAAAAGAATTTGAAATGTCGATGATTGGAGAGTTGTCATACTTTCTTGGAATTCAAGTAACTAAAACCAAAGCATGAATGTTCATCTCACAAGAAAAACATCTTAGGGATATGCTTAAGTTGTTTGGGATGGAAGAATGTGCTATTGTGAACACACCTATGACTACAGGTTGCAAGCTAAGTAAGATGGTGAATATCCTATGGTGGATGCAAATAGCTATAGATCAAGGATTAGAAGTCTCTTATATCTTAAAAATTCATGACCAGGCATCATGCAGGTTGTAGGCATGATAGAAAGATTCCAATTAGCTCCTAAGGAATCTCACATGCTAATTGTAAAAGTAATACTTAGATACCTAAAAGGGACTCTTGATTTTAGATTATGGTGCCCTAAGAGCAAAAATTTTACCTTGACTCACATATACTAATGCAGATTGAGTAGGAAGCATTGATGATCGAAAGAGTACCAGTGGGAATGCATTCTTCTTCAGAGATTCCTTGTATGTTGGTTAATCAAGAACCAATCATATATATCCCTCTCCACTGCTGAAGCTGAGTATATAATAGCAACAAATTATTGTACACAAATCCTATGGATGAAGGAAGCCTCGAAGGATGTTAATATAGAAACAAATCAACCTATCACCATCTACTGTGACAATACTAGTGAAATCAACCTCTCAAAGAATTCAGTCATGCATTCAAAGACAAAATATATTCGAATCAAGTACTACTTTATCCGAGAACAGGTTGTGGATTAGAGCATAAAAAATGGAGCGTGTCAACACCAAGGAAAAAATTGTAGATATCTTCACAAAAATCCTACCTCGATAAGCATTTGAATATATTCATTGAAAGATGGGGGTCATATCTCTTGCATCCCATTAGAGCATCTCTTTGCTATTAATATCAAAGGGAGAGAATATGACAAGGGAGAAACATCATGATAGGGGGAATAGCATGATGACAAGGGGAGCAACATGATGATATGGGGAGTAATTTTTGAGGAGATTGTTTCCATAAATAACAAAGGGGGAGATTGTTGGAAAAATATTTATTATTGATGTCAAATGAATGTCTTGCTCAAGAAGAAAATTACAGTCTTATATAGGACTTTAATCCCTTTCCAACAAGCATCTCCGTGCCTCCTAATTCCTCCTCATTAAAAAGAAATATTTTTTTCAAAGAGAAACCAAAATTTGCCTCCCAAGAACAAGTCAAATTTCTTATGATCAAGTTGGCCTCTTTCCAATAGATAAGTTTGTTTGGTGCATGTTTGGACGAGTATAAATAAGATCCCATTCAACCTAATTTGATCATTTGTCCAAGAAAGAAGATTCGAAGAAACAAAGAGGTAATTTAATTTATATCTCATGAACCCTAGGATGAGTTGAAGAAGGTTTTGTTTTGGTTGTTGGCTACAATGCTTGGTTTATGTTTTCCTTTTGGTAATTCTATGATCAGTTTTGGAGAATCATTGGAGCGTTTGAGTTGTCTTGTAGCACCATCTCTTGCACAAATTTCGACCTAAGGAAGGAACATGAGTTTTGCCTATAACTAGACCTCGGCCTTGTGTTTTGGCCTAAGGAAAGACCTTTGAACTTGTAAATATTCGACTATGTGGTTTGAAAAATTTCAGTCACCACTGTGATATCTCAGATCTCTGAAATTTGACCTAAGGCCTTAGTTTGAACCTGTGGTTTTGTTGCATTGTTCTAGATCAGTTTGGAGATTTAAAAGGGCTAATTTGGAGTAGACTTAAAACAATGTTTTGGAGGAATTACTAAATCACTCTTGAGGCCACCTATAGCAAACCTAAGTTGGTTTGAGGGAAATCACTTTTGGAGCATTTTTGAAAATTCTTAGAGCAACCTTCTTGAAGACATTACTATGTAGACTTGGAGACATTTTTCTAGTAGACTTGAAACCTTTGTTGGAGAAGCCCTTAGAAACCTTGTTGAAGTAGACTTGAAGCCTTTATGGAGCAACCTTTGGAATCCTTGTTGAAAAAAACTTGAAGAATTATTGAAACAGGTTTGAGAATACTTTATAGAACTCTTTTGAAGTGTACTTGGAACTAATTTTGGAAAAGTCTTGCAAAATTTGATTTTAAAGTCTATTTGGAAAGGTTGGAGCGTAGGAGGTTTGGAGTCCTCATTGTGACCAATTTGTGATCAGATTTGTTTCCAGGATTGGAGTTATCATTTTGACAAAGTTAGTGCTTGGGGTTTTTGAGAGGTTTGGATTCCTCATTTTAACCAAGTTTGTGCTTGGATTTGTTCAAGTTTGTGCTTGGATTTGTTCAAGTTTGGAGCCTTGAAGGAGTCAGATATTTTTTTGTACAAGTTGGAGCTTGAGATTTTTTATAAAAGAGGATTGCACTTACTATCTTCATTAATAAAATTATTTTTTGTTCCATTACTTGTGTTCTGGTTTAACTTGTGATAAAAATATTAACTAGCATAGTGTAACAATGGAAAGAAATACCGATTCACCCCCCCTCTCAGTATTTCCAACATTGTTGCACCTCTAGTCCCAAGAAATAATATATCCAACCAATATCATTCATATCGATTCTAGAGATAAACTCCCTTTGTCATGTCTACTCCCTCTAACTCATAAGCAAATCTTCATGCCATTAGTTCTCCCTTTGTCATGTGAGTCCATCAGAAACAAATATAATTTGAGAATGCCATGCCCGAGGTTTGCAGAAATCCTTCTTGGGTTTGCATACATGAGATTCCTTCTCATGTACCTCAAAATCAGAGGTTTTTCCATGTACACTTCTTCCTAAATTATTCCATTGAGGAAAGCAGTATCCACATCCACTGCATGTAATTTTCAACTCATAATAGATGCAACATAAATAATCATTCTAATAGAAGTATACCTAACAACTGGAGAAAATTATTCCTCATAGTCCTCTCCCTCTTCTTGGGAGAATCCTTTGTTTCCATTACTACTGATTTTCCATAGATCTTGGCATAATGATATCCTTCAAACTTGTTGGTCCACCTATTTTCATTGAACTAGGAGGTATTTTTGTCTTTAGGCACAATATCAATACAATTTCTCCCTCCAAAAATCACTGACCTTGGGAGAATCTTCTTGCCACAAATTTTTCTTCATTGTTTCAATAATTCTACCTGCTGTAAAAGCCTTGGAAACCTTCATGATATACCTGCAAGCCTCACTAGGAGGCCCATGGAAGAACGATTATAAGCCAAAAAAGAAACATAGACAAGAGGCAAACTAATATAAAAATAATAAAAATGAAGAAGGACAGATATAGAGTACATATTTGAGGATTGTAGGGAATTTTCAAATCCCTCTTGCTCCCTTCCTACTTGAAGAGATTGCTGAAGTTTATCTGCAAACTCATCATCCTTTTCCTCATAATCAACATGTTTCTTTCCTTTCCTTCATGAGCTAACACTTATTCTTTCAATGGGAACTTCAACCTTGGTCCAACTTTAGGGTTTTATCCACAAACCCTAGGGATTTATTATTCAATAATTCTAGTTTATAGGGTTTACAAACCCTAGATTTCTAGTTTCCATCTACACCTTTTGTAAGTCCAACATACTTGGTCATATGCACATTTTCTTTCCATATCAAAATGTCCAAAATCATAGAGTCCCCATGCCTTTGCATATGAGATGAAATCCATCATGTCATCAATAAATTAAGGATGTTCCATATTGGTAATGTATCAATATTAATGGTCCATTTTGTAGGGTTTGTATTCTACATATTTTTAGCATTGCAAAGAAATAACATCCTCTTACTATCATCAAGGAAAATTGTATCAGGTTGAGTCATATATACAAATATCCAAGGAGGGTATGGCATTCCAATGTCATCTATAACATATTACAAGAGAGATTTCTCCATCAACCAACTCTTAATAAATGAACAATATTCAAGTGGCATGGGCAAGGTTCAGACATCCTTCAGAGTTATTAGAAAGTTTTTTCCACATGATTTGTTTAAAGTATTTTCCAATTTGAATCACGAGGTTAGTATTATGATTTCAATAAGAAATATGTCCCAATAGATCAAGAAACTTGAAGCAAGTGTATCCAATTTCCATTCTAGCAAGAATTAAGTAATGACACCTTAGTGGTATAAATAATTTTCAAGGTATCAATCAATTTCTCTTTTATCTGACCTGTACACATAACATACTCATAATTTTTGTTTAAGTAGGATTTACAATCCCTTATACTCAAAAACTCCTTTTAGTAGACAAAAGGATAACTTCATTGGCTTCTTTGCAGATCTGGGGTAATTTGATCTTCATATGCCCTTCGAACTAATAATTCTCACCACCTTGATCTTGGTTTGAGGCCCTTTAGCCCTCTTGCAACTAGGGCTGAGGCCATCAATAGAATCTTGGCCAACACTTGGACATAAATTTCATAATTTCTCTTAAACATTTGAGGCCTTTTGATCCTTTCTTTTTAACTTGTGGCTTAATCCCTAAGACCTCTTACTATCTCAATCTAGTTACAATATTAATCTGAGGTCTTTAGGCCTCCTTCTAGGGCTTCAAGCCTCTTTCTTTAAACACGAAACATGGCTTGGCTCTAGTTATAATATTAACTTGAGGTATTTAGGCCTCCTTCTAGTGCTTCGACCATGTTTATTAAAACACCAAATGAGGCTTGGATCTCAAAATCATCGTTTAATCCTTTAAATCATAATGGAATTTGAATGAGAGCCTCCTAAACATAGTATAGTCCCGAATTCAACACAAGTAGTGTTTGGCCCTTCAGGACAAAATTATTAAGTAGACAAAGATACAACATTGGAAACTTTTTCTTCAACATTTATCCTTCCTTAAGCAAGTGGCTTGGATTTTCTCAAGTCTCTTTAATGGATTTTCTTAAACCTCGACTTTGATACCATGTTGATATTTCATGATCTCCTAGATTGATAATTACTTCCAATGTATTCTTCATCATTTATCTTGTGTCACTTCATCATCAAGCAATTATACACATAAAATATTCAACAATAAAGACAATAATGATAATAGAATCATGAAGAGACAAAAAAACACAAGAGACACTAAATTTATCCTCAAAAAATGATAACTAGGGAAAAATCCAACAACCTTTTCTTAGAGAAATAGTCCAATTCAACAAGAGATACAATTTGAATTTTCAATCCAAATAAAGTCAAACTAACCAGTAACCAAACCCAGTTCAAAATTGGTCAAACTATGATAAATTCAACCTCCTCAAATTTCGGCCTCTTGCACTTCCCTCAGAAACTCTGGTTTGTTTCCCATTGAAATGATAAGTTTGTTGCCTCAAAATTCATCCTTCTTAAAAACTCCCACATGTGAACAAAAGATGTGTGTATATGATCCGAATTGATGCAAAGAGGAGGAGGACAAACTTTCTTTATATATTGATCTGATGAGCCCAAATAGGTTTGTCCTTTGGGATTGGGCAACTTGAACAATATGGAGTCGAATTCTATTATTGGAGGTGATTTTTTTTGGGGGGTTGACTTGAATACTGACCGAAGCTACAATAAAATAAAAAATATTGACCCTTAGCTTATGACTAAATGCATCTAGAAGCAAGAAATAATTTTCTAAAAAAACAAGATTATGAACAAGAAAACCTCCTCACTAAGAAGGTTGCCCACAAAATACTCACGAGTACACTCTTCACTTACAAAAAGAGCACAACCCTTGTATCCAAAATTGTCCAAATAATGTAGCATCTAAAAAATCCAAAAAACTCCATGAAAAAGTGAATTCCAACCTAAAAGCATTCAGTTATTAACATTACCATGAATATCAAGGAAAAAGGATGATATATGTATGGAGTGGGAGGGAGGATATTATTTTGTTTTTGAAAGAGAATCATAAAACACACTTAAAATCAGGTCTTACTATGAACAATCAAGTTGGAGTGTTGGCTTTCTACCAAGCAATTAGGAATCTTCATGCTTGAAATATCATGAGGCTCCTCATAATGGGGGTCTCATCTATTAATATAAGGAATGAGTCATTCATACTAAGGACTACAATTTAGGCATGCTAATTGTTAGAGTGCAAAAGAAAGTGGGGAAATTTGAGATAATATGCTTTTTTCTTTCATGTGTTGAGAGGGAAAAAATTGAAGCATACCACCTAGCTAATGAAGAAACATGTCTTGTTGCTTGAAATTTAAGGTTAAAAGATATTGTAACATACCCCCTATTAAACCCAACCCCAACAAGGTTAGCAAGAGGTGGTTACTATATTGACCTGACTCCCATGGTCATGTCATAGAAATTGGGTCTAAAATATTTGACCTCTTGCAACTTCTTCAAAATGGGAAATAAATATCATCATTCATCTCATCGAGACAATTCAAACAATACCAAATGTTCTTCAATCTAATTCCTAGATTGAAATATACGACCATCCAAAGATTAACCATTTAATTAGCTCCACCTCACCAACCTGCCACATGGTGCTTGTGCAGGCCCTTTGTGGCCATGTCAACCCGAGAGTTAGACCCCGGTTGGTCTCGACACCACTCCCTGCTGAAAATCTCTGGGGATAGTCTTCTAGGCTCAAATGGCATTACACTTCTGCCTCATAACACAAATCCTTTCGACTTCTAATGAATCACATTCATGCCACATAACTCCTTTTCCCACCAAATAGCTCCCCACATTACAAGTCACCCCAGGACTTATATCTGAGGCGTCCCTACTATTTTCTCCACCCAAAATATCTAGGGTTCAGGGATCCTAGGTGATGTCATATGACATCACGCACTACACGTGGATAGGGTCCCACTTAACTTTCATCTCTTTCATATTGTCGTCTTCCCATTATAAGCATTTTGGGGTTTTCTCCTCCCCACCAAAGTGTACATGGCACTCTTGGGTTCTAGCCTTATTGCCACATCATATTATGGATTCTACCATGAATATTTCCTTTAATGCCCCCCTTGAGACTTTTGGGGTACCAAGCTTCTAGGATCATCCAACGCCTATGAGTGCTTCCCCATCAATGACCCAAATTTTTCCTACTGCAAGCATTTGGTCACAACACATGGCCACAAGGTTGAAGAGGGTTAAACCAACTCCTTCCAATGCCATGTGCTTTGGACTTAAAATTGTTCTAGCCTTGAACTTAGCGGCCACTTATTAAGTGTACAAGGCCTTTGCTCAGGCCTCCTATACATAGTCAATGACATACAAGGCATAGAAAGGCTAATTCGACCTATCCCTCACGAGATTTAGCAAAACCTAGTCGTGGTCATAGGCTATTGTTTGTACATGATCATATATATGTATACGCACATGAAAACATGCGCATGTGTGCACGCACACGCAAACACACTATGCTATATCTTCTGAGCTTATATGGGCAAAACACAACCTGTTACATGTAGCCACATATTTATCCATATTTAAAGGTTGCATATACACCATTGGACTTATTTTCCAATATCAAGATAAACACACAGATCATTTAAACAAGATATTTCACCCATACATTGAACCAATTATTAAGGCTACAATACAATCCAAAAATAATCACTAAAAAAAATTCCTTCCTTAAAAACCATTGCATAGAGTATTGGCATTCCTCTTTTATGAATGGAGTCCCAATTTCTTAGCATGAATGAAACATTCAACCAATGCTAAACACACACACAAAACATTTAAACAAAGGAGAACATATAAACACTTATCATATGTATCACAACAATTTTCCAACTGATAGTGTGACTCGAATTCTCCACCCACCCATAAAAAATCTATAACCACAATTACTTGCATCCGTCACCCCCGAGCCAATTTCTAGTGCTTGAGGTGCAGTTCTTCTTAAGAGGAATTTCAACCAATAGAACAAATTAAACAAGATGCCATAAGGTTATACTACCTTCATCCACCAACTACACAAGTTTTTACTCTGTCCTTTCAGACATAATTAACATCCATGCCAGGATAACATAGTGCAGAGAGTCTCAATTCACTTTTAGGAGAAGAGAGTCCACATTGAAGAAGGTTCATCAGTGGATAAACTAATAATGGGTAAGAAATCACTACTCTAGGTGGTTCATCAGTGATTCTAGCACCGGAGCTTCTACCCCAAGGTAACTCTTGGTGGTTTAACAACCCTCACAAGCACCTGAGTGACTCTTCCCAAACAAGTGGGTTCATCAATCCATAAGTTTCTAGTCAGTTCTTCAACCTTACATACAAGATGCTATTCTCTATAATGATTTTACCCAACAATAATCGGTGAGGGTTATTTAACTAGTTCCTATCTCTCCATAGTTTTTTTTCTGCCCAATCTGATCACTGCTCTCTCACCTCCACCCTTGGAGGAAATTTTCCTAGAGTGGTCTCATTATTTATTCTCTATTTCTTCCTAAGAATTTGCATAAGAGAGTAAAGATAATGCGTTCTCCTTCTTCCATTGTCTCTATGCTTGAGAGAGAATCTGAGAGAGTAGATTCACCCCCACCTATTGTATGCGTGAAAGTGTCCTCCCTTCCATACTACGCTTTCCTTTTCCAATCAAGCCCCCATTTTTTTTCCACAGTTGCACGTAGTCAAATGCATGGAAAACGTGACCCATACTACCCTTAATTTTTTTTTTCTTCTTCTTGATTGTTGTTGGATTTGAATGACACCTGGGCCTGTTGTTGTCTCTTCAGTTAAATTTAATGCACAATCAACTCATTTAATCTTCTCAGCCATACCATGACTGATGTATTTAATTTTTCCAATTCCTCAAGCAATCTACCTCCCCAAGAAACTGGAATTTGTGTCCCTTATCTCAACATTTAGTTAATTACAATTTATTGACAATGGAGAAATATGCCACTTGGGGATGTAACAGTCCCCTCCCCCTTGGGAGGTAACACTGTCCTTGTTGTTAAAAAACCATCTACAAAAAAACATTCTTTATACCAAGAATGGCTGATTATGGAGATTTATATACACAACTATGTACAACATTTAGATTATATTTTCATTTGCCTTACTCAGAAAATAAGGAAGGATATGTTTCCTGCATCTAGTCAGCCATTTCCCATGTGGGTTCCTTGGGCCCAAAGTGCCTCCAATGCTCTTTGACTTTCTCTATTGCTTGATTCCGAAGCATGAGCTTCCTTCCATCAAGGATACATAAAAGTTCCAGTTGGAACTCTCCCTTTGGTTCTACTTGTAACATAGACCAATCAATTACATGATTAACATGTTGTACATATCTTTTAAGCAATGAAACATGGAAAACATCACAAAATTTTATTGATGGTGTAAAGAATAGCCTATAAGCTACTGGCCCTATCCTTTCAAGCACTTCAAATGGACCACAAAACCATGGTTCCAGCTTGGCACACGACCCAAATTCAGGGATCTCTTCTCTGGTCTAACTCACATGAATACATGTTCACCTACTTAGAACTCTTTGTGCACTCTATGATGGTCTACATAGTTTTTCTGCTTGTCCTCTGCCACTTTTAAATTTATTCTGATGGTTTGCATTTCCTACTCCATGTCTTTCAACATATCAAGCCCAATAAGGACCCTATACATTAGATCACTTCAACTGATAGGAGTGTTACAACTCCTCCTATAAAGTGCTTTAAATGGGCTCATTATCAATGACTCTTTATACCCATTGTTGTATGCAAATTCAACAAGTGCAAGGTACACTTCCCACTTCTTGGGTTGGTGCATCACATACATTCTTAGCATGTCTTCCAAAGTCCTATTTGTTCTCTCTATTTTCCCATAAGTTCAAGGATGGTATGTTGTGCTAAATTCTAGCTTTGTTCCCAAGCCTACAAATAATTCTATCCAAATTTTTGAAGTGAATTTGGCATCTCTATCTGAGATAATTTTCTTGGGAACTCCATGCAAT
>APFE030563293.1:107388-170419 GCA_000404065.3 Pinus taeda
ATTTATTTTGATTTCTCTTGCAGGAAAACAGTGGAAAAGATATGGAGAAAAGGATTTCAAGCAATGAGAATGCTACAACAATTAAAGATTGGAATTAGGAGCAAGTAAAATGATATTTGGCAGATTTCTCTTCAACAAACTTCCCTCTCCAAAATTCCTTCACAAATATTATAAATAACAGATTGCAGAATGGAATAAGGGGTTTCTCTCCTCTGCAATTTGAGACTTCTAAAAGCACTATTGTAATTGGAATTTAGAGTTGTAGGAGGGAGAAGGGAAAAATCTCAGATCTGGGGATTATTGAGGATTTTCCCTTTGTATATTGAATTATGCATGAAGAACAAAGCTTGCACTATTGTGGCTCTAGTTTTGAAGGAAGAAGTTCAAGCAATGTAAAGGGATGTTGGACCCCAAGGACAGAGGAATGGATGCAATAAATTGGTATTTCTAATACTATTGTTTCAAATATTAGTTTTAATTTTATGATGATAGGAATGTGTCATTTTATTCATGTTTGTGCACTATTGTCAATATGGGTAATTTGTCAGAATCTTGTTATTATGTATCTCTGTTTTTTATGGATTAATTTCTCATTTTTGAGTAACTACTTACTCTGAAATCTGTCTTATGAAACCGATTTATTGAATGATAATGTGTTGTGAACTATTTCCACATATCATTATTCAATTATTGGATTTACTGATTTGATAATCAATATCATTTTATGAACTACTTCCTGAATGTTATTGGTTTATTATTCAAGTTTTAAGGTCTCAATAGAATGTGTTTTGGTAACCATAATATCAGTTAATTGAACTACTTCATTAACTTGATATTCATTATAAACAAGACATATTTAAATCCCAATATTTTGATTATCTTGCTCTTAGTTGGGTTAGATCTATATCTGCCTAATTAAGATAGGATTTAGATTAGTTTCTTCTGCTTGCATCATAGAATAAACTTGCATTTAGAGCAAATTATACATTCTGTTAAGTCCTCTTCTCAAAGAGGCAAAACTTTAGTTGTGGCTTGGTTGAACCCAAATCAGCTTAAGGGTCATCCTCTTGCCTGATCAGCAAGGGGAAGTGATCTGATATCCCTGTCTATTGGTAGGTAAAGATACATCATAAACCAATAGCAATAGGGAGAAGGTAACTGGACCTAGTTAAACCAGTCGGAGCCACCACACCAAACGGAAAAGGAGATGCTTTCAAGGTCCGGACCGGGTGGTTATCCCCCAATGTTGTTGCAGCGATTCTCGAGGAATCAACATAGTCCTGATTTTGGGATCTAGGGGAAAATCTCTGTGTATAAGTGTTTTATTTATTATGCTCACGCATTTTTATTTTCCGTGTTTAAGAATTCCTATGCAGGTAATTTTTGTACGGGATTAAAACCTAGATCCTTCTTCTGTACAAGTACAATCGGGCTCCCATAAGGTGAGGAACTTGGTTAGATGTGTCCTTTTTGTAGCAACTCCTAGATTTTCTGCTTGATCTCTTCATTTTCCAGAATGGAGCAGTGATATATCTGCCCGTTGGGTAGAGGTGCTCCAAGAGTCAAATCGATCAAATGCTTGACCTGACAGTGCAAGGGTACCCTTGTGAGTGAGGAGAAGATGTCCTTGTATTCTTCCAAGATCGTACCCACTTGCTTTTGTTGTGTGGAGGAACCCTTCCCAGGGGCCATGGATGTGGCCATGATCTTCCCCTTACTTTGAGAGTGAATCTGAAAGAAAAAAAATTTCCTAGTGTGGGAGATGATCTTACTACATTTCGTAGCACAAATCAAAGAGATGGTGGTAGGGGGAGCTACATTCGGTGTCCTGTATAACTTATTACCTAGAGAAATAAATCAATGTGAGGCCTCGACTCATATACAACATGAAACTTTGACAAGTATGGTTGGCCTAATAATAAATCAAAAAATTCAAGAGGAGAAACATCACACAATACCTGATCTATGAAGGGCTTGATGTTGTATGGAAGGCAACACTGTTGGCTGATGCATAGATATTATCCTTGGTGAAGCCACCCGATGGTGTTTGACTGTAGGTGTGGTGTGTTCAGTAGCGCCATTGCTTCACGACCTCTGCTAAAATGATGTTCTTTTGGCTCCTGCTATTGGCAATGAATTATGGCGATGAACTCTTCATCCACATATGTGAGTGGAAGAGACACTCCCCCTCCTATAGATCTTCAAGCTCAATCTTCTGGATCTTGGTGGTGGAAATAGTGGCATCGGGCTCCACATCAATAATCTACTTCCCTTTTTCATTCCCCTTGTTGGGTTTTGACTTAGAGTCAGAACATGCATTTGATTATGAAGCCTTCAGCTCGACCATCAGTGACTTCTTGGCTCGACACTCACTTGTGTTGTGAGTGGGGCTCTTATGGAACTCACACCACTTTCTTGTGTCCTTCTTTGTCTTCGTGGTGTTTCTCTTTTCTTACATCTTCGATGGGTTGTCCTAGGCCAACTTTCTTGGAATTTGTCCTTTGCTCTACAGTTTGGGGGTGCCTTTCCCTTGCTTCAGATTCGCAGATCCAAAGTCTCACTTCTGTTGTTTAAACTTATGCTCGATCTTGACAACGTATTGGTAGGTGGCGCCAAGCGAAGATATGTATAGGAAATCCATCTTGACTTAGATGTATTTGTGTAGAAAACTATGGTATTGAGTACCAAATGCTATTCATAATCCTTGATACACAACTTTGTGTGAAGGGTATGAAAAATATTTGTGAACTTCGACATGTCTTAGTCCCTTCACTGTAGTATTGTGGTCCACTTTATGTACTTATCTTCGTAGCTCCTGACAGGGTAATACATCTCCATGATGGCTTCTCAGAAAGAGTTCCAAGTGAGTGGAACTGAAAATAGTGAGGGTTCCCTCTTGTCCTTTTGTTCATAGTAGGTTTCCCTCTAGTCCTTGATGTGGGGGGCGACTTTGAGGAGTGAAAAAGTAATGTTTTCCCTACTGGGAAATTCATGAACCAAAAAATACCCTTCCAATAGATTTAACCATCTACCTATGATGTCTGCATCTATCCGGACTTTAAATATGGAAGTATCAAAGTTGACTTGTGCCTTGAAGGGAGTGGTGCCTCCAGAGTGGTTTTCAGATGAATATGTGTCACCTATGGGCATCCACCAAAGGATCTGGGCAAAGTTTTCCATCATCGCGTTCCTCTGTTGCTCAAGGGCTTCTTCGAGCAAATATTTTAAATGAATCTCCTACTCGATCGTCTTTCTTTTCTTCCTCCGTGGGAGGCCATCATGGTTTGTGAGGATGGTCTTGCAAAGGTTCAACCAACTCAAGCCCTAACTCCTTATACCCTGACCTTGTTGGGGACATGTAAAGAAAAAAAGAGAAAGAGTAGACTGTTATGATACCACTAATCCAGACTTATGTAGGAACACAATAAAATATAGGTACAAACTTAAACACAGATATGCAATAGAAATAAAAATTCATTTCTTTAATATTAAAGAACTAAAATATGCTTACATACATAATGGAAATAAACTAGCTTAGGCGATGGTAGATTTCTCTGAGAAGAGATGTGGCGACTACATGCCTTTGAACTATGTTACAATGAGGCTCAAAGGCCTATTTATGATTAAGAAATAATGGAAAATCCTAAACATCCAACAATCTAACCCTAGGAGATGAAGCGCCAAAATTATGGGACTCGTTTGAGTAAATTGGTACATCAACTTCCCGAGGTCGTAACTTTAGCATATGAGCTTTGTTTGATGTGCACAATACCTCGTTAGAAACATCTATTAGAGGAATACAACTTTTGATTGCAAACATCAATAAAAGGCTCCTATTTTCCTATTTTCCAAAAAACAAATGTTGCTTAGGGCCTCAAAACGGCTCCAGAAGTTCACGACTCGAAAAATTGCCAAAAATAGTAAATTGTGCTACAATTAAGGAAACTGAAAAACTAAAAAGAAATAGTGGTGGCAGGCCAAGTGGAATAGGCAGGTGGCCACCAATATCCACCTAGATCATGCAAGTACCGTGCACTGATATTTGATGATAACTGAAACCAACATGCCTTAGGTCATCCCTATGACCCTCTTGCAATTGTCTCAAACTCCACCCAAGGAGGGCTACTAGAATGCATCTTATAGATGCTCATATATGGCTATGAATCACCTTCCATATTGTAATACAATGATATCCATGTCTTGCTGTTTAGTCATGCATAGGATCACTATCATTGTCTTCCCAAGTAAAATCAAAAGACCAAGTTGTCAAAACAAATCACACAACATCTAATCATCATTGTTGTACAAGAGAGTCATATCAATGTCCTTTACAAGATCATTATATGTGTATGACTACCTTGTATCATAGGAATCAAGATCAAACCAATATTATATCCTTGTTGATGAATGTCAAATTCCTTGTAATAATGCTTCCCTTGGTGATGCAACTACTATATTGTAGTAGGACAGTCCTAACTACTTCTTAACACTAAGAACTTTATTGTTATTGCTTAGAGAGACACTTACTTGGAATCTGTAAAACTATGATAACAAAGATAAACAATACTTTACAACTGTAGAGATACCTTTATTTCACTATTGTAGAGATAACCAATACATAAAATATTTAAACACTAAATGCTACTTATAACTTAAGTATTGAATGCACCTAAGCACTGAATGTGACACTAGACCACTGTAGATTTTACTGTATTATATATATATATATAATATATATTATATATATATTATATATATATATTATATATATTTGGATTCCTCATGTTGCAAACAACTTTACATGCTGCCTTGAACAATTCCTTCAACACTCACTATTCATGTGATTTAAGTATGAAAGCTACTTAAGAACCTGGGTTTGTATATGTACCAATGATTGTTTCAACTATGAAATACTACAACAAAATCCAAAATTTGAAATCAATGATTGGTTTAGTGCATTTTAATCCTTTAAATTGTTCACTGATACAATTATATTACTGTCATTGTCTTGTGGTGAGAATAAATGTCTTGTGGTGAGAATAAATGTGAGATATTGACAAGGGCAACTCTATTTTGTTTGCAACAAGATCTAAAGGTGACAAGGTATAATAGGGTTGGAAAGCCTTTAATTTTTCGCTACCCTTGACACAATTTTAGATCAGAAATTTGATGCCCTAATAGGGTTGTAGGTTTGCAAGAAAAATACCTATTCCTATGCAAAAAACACGAATAAAAACACAATAATAATTTGTACCTTAACCCACTTCCCTAAAACATGTTGATATTAAGAAGTTTGAGGGCTTTAAATAATGTCTATACCAGAACAAGATTCCAAAACCCTTCCTTCAAAGAACCATCAATCTAATAAGGAAAAATATCAAATTAGTCAACTCTAACCACATGCAATTTACTCATAGTTTCAAATGCTAAGGTCTATTGAAAGGTAGAGGTCCTGAAATACCATAAAACACCTTCATTGTCCTTCCAAATGGTGATTAGGATGAGGTTTGAGGGTCAATAAGGTAGCCCTAATGAGGAGGATTATTCCTGCAATAAAATAAACAAGGAAACCTAAAGGAATCACCTAATACCAAACAAAACAAGATAAAACCAAGACCCAAACTATCCTAAAATTCCTTCATTGGCTTTAAATAGATCGTTGATATTTGATATAGTTTGAGAGTGGATAGGTCTCCTTTTTATAGATTTAGAGGGGGCTTCAATAGTGAACATTGGAGGGCCTCAATAAAAGATTTAACATATTGAATTTTCTAATAAAAAATTGTTAATTGGTTACCTTAAGCCATAAGATAGGATGTCATTAGCCTTATGGAGGAGGAATTTTAGTTTCAAGGGTGTGATGAATACTTCTTATGGGTACAAATACTAACGATGCCCTTTTTTGAGATAACCTCTTCATGAAACATGAAAAAGAACTAATATGATTTATATTTGATGCCCACAATGAATAAAATATTCCATGTCACCACCGCTTGGGGTTTTAGCCTGCTAATTGGGGTCTTCACCTTCAAACTTGAATATATCTCAAACCAGGATGCCTCTTAGGGCGTGCCACATACCATCGGAAACATCTTGATGGTGAGAATGTATTAGGAATGATATCCGGGGTAAAATGATTGATTTGTCACTTCAAAATTGTCTGAAAATTTTGTTGGGGGTAGGATCCCTGAAGGACAGTTTTGGGGATAAAAGCCCATGTTTGAGTCATATTCTGTAATAAAAATGTAAAGACTCCACATTTTGTGGTCACGGAGCATGAAGGTGTTATGTGTCAAAAAGGGTAGTCCGCCCTTAGTTTTGTAAAGTAAAGTCGTCATTAAAAAGAGCTAAGCTCTAAGTAGTAAAAGGCATCAATAGAATGACAACAAGCTAAAAGAGTAGTAGCTATGAGGTAAGAAGTCTAAGTCTTGGGTGTATTGTAGGTAGAGGCTCTGCAGCTGAGTGCATAGAGGCCTAGGATAGATGTCTGCAGCTGAGTGCGCATACCCCTTTAGTTGTGTGTGCAGGGTGGAGAGAGTTGTAAACACTTGGACGATATTAATAAAGAAATATATTTTGCAATTCTTGTGTCTTTGTTCTATAATTTCATCTTGAAATTTTATGTATGAATTTCCTTTATTATTCTTATGTGATGTGCGAATGAATGCAATTATGTTGAATAATTGAACGCAGTTACAATTATCTATTTACATGGTGATAACTATAATTATTGGATAAGATAAGCAAGTCACTTAGAGTAATTTGGGATCTGTACGACACACTGTCGTAGCAGGGTGAAAGTATCTGAGCAACAGGCTAGGGATGTGCGAAGGTCTATCATACCCTTTCGCGGAAGTATTAAAGGATATAATAACGAGCTCGTCTTACAAGCCCTAGAGTGAAGTGACCTGTGCAAAGGTAGGAATAGAGGGAATCAAATGACATCATAACCATCTTAGGGTGCGTAAAATGGGTTCCAGCATCCTCCCATACTGCTTCGGGTGAGACTTCAGTACATGCTCTGTGGGATGATGCCGAAAGGGCCAGTAGTGTAGGGATTTGTTTGGCTAATTAATGCTAAACCTGGGTCAGGCCCCCTCAAGCCAACAAATGGTTTCGTTGCCGAGATCAGAATCTGCATAAGAGATGTGTGATGTCATATCACTGGAATCCAACTAAGAGGGAGATTGGAGACTGGTTGGATAGGAAGATTCATGAATTCGTGGCATAGGAGAACAAAAACCTACGAATTACAAAGGAATAGTGGTTGGACAATTACCTGTATATAGAGATCCACAAGATCTTTTTATGCTTCTTCCCTATCGAGCTGTACGAGTGGATCACAAAGCTAGTAGATAGCTAAGGAATGTGGAAACTTGACGGTACTATCTTGTGGACCCTAGAGCTAGTGTGAAGGTTGGAAGCATCGGACAATAAGATCGCCTGTGTTGTCGATCATTGGCTCGATCGCGTCATAGGAGGATTTGTAACTGAATTTGTTGTCGACACCTCAATTAGCTATAGTGAGGTGGGGCAACGCTTTTGAAAAGGACCACGAGGTAAGTACATAAATTCTTTTAATACCTAGATTAAAATGCTATTGTGCAAAAAGCGGTTTATGCAACTACCTTGATGTTCGGAACTAACGAAGTGGAAAAACTTACGGGAACAAAGGAAAGAAGGGTTCGGAGTATATTCCATTGATTTCACCTCCATGAGGTGACGAGGAAGAAATAGCAAAGGTTTCTCCTTGAAGTGCTATTTAGTTAATAAGACAAGGATTCCTGCGAATACCACCTCCGCCCACACTCCCTTCGACTTCACCACCATCACCTCCAACTTCACTTGTTCCACCTCCACCTCCACCTCCACCATAGTTCAGTATGGAAAATACAGTGAAGTTGCCTTTGTTCAAAGGCTTGGGAAATGAGGACCCAGACCAATCCTAGTTCATTGTGAGGGTTGTATGGGAAGCTCGAGGCGTTACATATGATCATATAAAGAAGGCGACGTTGGTTAGTGCTCTGCAAGATCATGCACTAACCCAGTATATTGAGTACTTTAATGATAACCCGAATGTTGGAGTGGCAGACATTAAGACAAAATTGAATAAAGAATATATTAGGCCTAAATCTGAGGTGTAGTCAATTGTGGGATTCAAAGAAATCGCGATGCAACCAGGCAAGATGCATTGGGAACTAGATCAGAGGCTGAAATGTACAATTGCTATAGGATAAAATGCACGGTGTATGGAGAACGTAGATACCCTCAAAGGCCTTCCCAGGACCTTTGCTAGACTGTAATATTATCTGCAACTGCACAAAGTTACATGCATGTTCATAGACAATAACTAACTATCAAAGCATTAGAAGTAAATTACCTCAAGTCTCCGTGTAGATTTGTTTGGAGATCACAATGCAGCCAAGTGGAACTCCCTCAAAGCCGGAGCCAAATCAAGTCCTGCACATAGAAGAGACAAGCGTAATCACAACATATAACTCTGATAACTAATACATGAATATATAAAAGAACATCTAATTGCATACAACTAAGCTACTCATGCTAATAGGAATTGAACAAACAACTAAATAAATGATAGTATCAACACCACAAGTAGACAATAGAACTATAGTCCTATATTAATGTTGGAAGAGTGATTACAACCATCTATTGTATCAGCCTTCCTTTACCTCTCCAGCTTCTCTCTCTCTTCCTTCTTGCTCACTTCTTATGGTATGAGTCAATGCTCAACAGTCAAGTATGCTATCCTTTCAAATTCTCTGACCCCTTTCACAATAGCCCTCACTTTCTTATATAGCAATTGAGTTAGGGTTGCCAAGCTCCTCCTTGAGTTCACTAGGGCAAAAGCAATGAATTTTCCATGGTTTTCAACTCTTTCCCATTTGCCTCCTTCTTTCAGATTAGAAATCCTCCAAATAGGTCGAATTTGGATGTTTCCTTGCTTTTCTTAAGTAATTTTAGGAACAAATATCTAGATATTTGCGTGTCAATTTGTTCCTTTGACCCTTGGAACTTCACCAAGTTTCACTAATGTTGTTTCCATACTAGAAACATGCTTTAGTAGGGTCACTAACGCACCTCCAGGCTTGGTAAAAATCTTTATAAAGCAGGTTGTTAGTGCACAACCAACGTTAGTGTGGAATCAAGGCCTGTGATTGCGGTCTTTGTTTCAGCTGTCATGTCTTTCCCCTTTAAGTTGATGAGGAGGTCAATTTGTTGTATAACAGATGCCCCCTAAAGTATGAGATTAGAGGCTATGAAAATGGCTGAAATACTTTAGTAAAATTGTAATTTTCCTTCAAAGAGAGAGAGAGGATTGGAGCTTCAGGCGGTACCAGAAACTTGATACAACACACATATATATAAACTGTTAAAATCATGTCCTGAGTCGGGTATTCCCATGCTCAGTAGCTATGTTAGAGTGATTTTCTCCAAAGAGATATGACAAATTCTAGCCACCAATAAGCATAATGTGGATCTGGTGTCATTATAGAATCATCTTCATAAGCTGTCTCCAAAAAACAATATTCGCAGCTTGGGAGAGGAAACAAGGCTGAATGATGCAAGCCTCTATCCAAGGTCTTGATTTCCGCTTCACCGAACAACATAGATCAATACATGTGAATATATGTGTTGATGTCGAACATGCACAAAATCATTTGATTACCAGTCAAAAATGGAGACCGTTAACAGACATGAGGAAGGCCACCGATAATGGTGATGGTCTCCAAGATGCACAGTACAATCCAAAGAGTGTGAAAGATGTCTTTGTCGTCGAACACCCATTAGAATCGCTTAACCAAGAGTCAATAATGAGAACCCCTGATAAAATTCAAGGCAACTTGCCACTAATGTCTACAAGTACCAAGGCACTGAATGTGTTTTTGGGTTGTCTTCCTAGATAGGAAGATACTTGTTGAAAGGTAGGCAATAATGTGTCCTACATCAATTGACACGAAACGGGACAAGAATGATTTTGTTTTTTGATGAATCTTTTGAGAATTTGGGTCTAAACAATGGAGGGCATGATGGAAGGATATTCTTGATGGGTTGATGGAGGAAACAAAAGGTTAACCCTTGAACAATAGAAGGCATGACAACGGTTTTAACCATGCAGCACTAGACTCATGAACACTACAAAGTGTTAGGATACAGAGATGCAATTACATCAGGGTATTTAGGCTAAACTCATAGGATGGTAGGATTCATATTAAGAGGCTGTCACAAGGAAGGTTTATTTGAGGGAGTGCCATGTTCAAGGGAACTACTGCTGCCAAACCATGCTTTCTAATACTGAATGCCGTTGTATTGTCAAATTTACCTATCTGATTAGTTTAATGAGTCTAGATGGATAAACTCATAGATCTTTTCATATTTAAAGAGTCTGAAAAGGACTGCAGAAAGAGCGACTCTCTACCCTATCTGATTATTTTAATGAGTCCAGATAGGCAAACTCATCGATTTTTTCATGTTTTAAGAGTCTGGAAAGTATCGTAAAAAGAGTGACTCTATATCTTGTCTGTGTAATTTAATGAGTCCAAACTAGACAACTTGATGGTCTTTTCATATTTAGAGAGTCTGAAAAGATCGTAAAGAGCAACTCCATGGTGGTCCCTTTGTCATAGTTGTTAACCGGGTGAGATAAAAGGTTAATAGTATATCCAAATTGGTTACTTTTCCGTAAGTTAATCTATTGAATCCGGATAAAGAGAAACCTATGTTCAATAGATGTCAACCTCATTTTGTTACGAGTACGAGGAGATGGAATAAACTCATTTTTCATCATGAATTTTTAATGAGTCGCGCAATGACAAATTCAATACCTTCATCAAATTTTAACAAGTTAAATGAAGAAAATTCAAGGTACCTTTTTTAGTTTAGTGAGCGAGAAAAAAGAGGTAAAAGAACTGCTCATTCCTTCTTCGTAGATTTAGCGAGCCCAAAAGAGGCAAAAAACTCGGGGATTTTTCGATTTAAGAGCGAGAAATGGTCCCAAAAAAGAAAGTTCTCTGGTTGCTGCCATATATTTTTAATGAGCTCGGTGACAAAAACTCAGGATTTTTTAGTTTAATGAGTGAGAAAAGTACCTAAAAGAATTCTCAGGTCATATTTATCAATGTTTAGCGAGCCTAAAGACAAAACTCAGGATTTTTTCAGTTTAATGAGCAAGAAAAAAGTGCCTAAAAAGAATTTCTCAATTGGTCTTTTTCATTTTAATGAACTAGAAAAAGATCGAAAAAGAGTTGCTCAGACCATCATTGTATATGTTTAACGAGCCCAACGATGAGAGTCTCGGAGAGTTTTCAATATTTTTTGAGAAAGAAAAGATCCCATAAAAGAACAACACTCTTTAGTATTTTTTTGTTTTGGAATGTTGATGTAATGTTACAAAGCACATGCTTAGTGCAATACTAGGCATAATACTTTTTGAGATAGGGTCCATTTCTAGGCTTCTTGAGTGGGACTCCTTCCCAGTCCTGCAGTTCATATGACCCATATTTTTAGTGGCCTGTTCAATTATGGTGAAAATATCGGCGTGTAGAAATTTTGCAAATTCTCTATAAATCTCGCTCTAAGACAATGTAGAAAATCTGACTGTAGATTAACCTAATACTGCAATATAAATCAAATCAAAATACTATAACCTACTTCTACTATAAATTTGCAGAAGTTAAAAGATTGAGCAAGATCAAGCTGAACACATATAACCCGAAGAAGAAGAATCAATCATCCAAGACACATGAAAATAATTTGGGGAAAGCCTCAGCTAATAACCCCACTATCTGTATTATCATACAAGGTGGAAATACATAAGAATTATACAAAGCCTTAGCTCTCATAGCTAGCCAACTCTCAGTACAATCCTCACAGATGCTCACAGGCAATCTTGGCTTTTCACAAGCCTTCTCCTCTACCCTCCAAGCTCCTATTTCCTTGCGTTGTTCCTATGGGATGATTCACCTTCAACCAAGTGGAACACTACTCTTACACACTGTAAAATTGCGCAATCCTCAAGGAACCTTACCTTGACTGCATGCATGAGTTTCCTTTATAGGAAAACACATGCAACTGATAGTACATTGTCCTTAACATTTAGCTCAACTGGGTCTTTCTCAGAATAGACATGCATGAGATACTGATGAGGGAATATTTAGTTATCTAGAGTACACTGGTTGAGTGCATGCATGCATCAACTGACTGATAACTCACAATTAGTTCCTCAAATAGTTTGGAACTCATTTAACTGGACTTAACTTAGTAAACTGAGTTAACTAATTACAACTCAAATATAAATCAATCTTATCTCCTTAATTTAAGGGATAAATCTTGCATGACTTCAAAAAGACTTCTAACTTGAATTTCACTAATTAATTAATCCATAATGAATTAATTAGTTATTTCTGAGCAACTGGTGAGACTAAATTCGATTTTAACTCAAGGACAAATTAAAATTGGAATTTTTGGATTCTATTTTTATCATTTCTTGTTGCTATTTTCAACACGGAGTCCATAGTAGAGGCAAGTTATATATTTGCTTGGTATCGACTTTTTTGCATGCATTGCTCTCATTGACGCAGTGGAACAATGTGGCTTGGTATCGGCTTTGCTGCCTAGATACTACTCAACAGAGGTAGTGTGGTTGTTGCCCCAGACATTGTAACTCTTGTTGTCACTTAAGCAGGCTGAGAATTTAAATTTTGAACCTTATCTTGATTACTGGAAGAACCTTGATTATTTAAGATAAAATTTGAGCTAGTAAATGCTCACAATATATACATATATGTATATATCTCTATTATCATGAATTTAATTGTTGAGATTTATATTATTGTCCCAATGCCAATGGACACATCATCAAACTATTTGACAATTATTCCTCGCTGGAATGTTTATGGATACATTCACATCCATTTGGGTTTTTGATACTCTAAAGTATTTTGGGAGAAAAGAAAAGGGAAAGAAAAATGTTATACATTGCCAACCATAAAGAAGCAACTAGAGGCAACGTTCATATTGTGCAGTGGCAACATTCATTCTTTTCCCAATGAAATCAGAGATCATCCATTGCGTTAATATTATAGAGGAAGCATTAACATTGGATGGATTATTTAATTTTGTGTTCTAATATTAAATATATTAAGAGTTTGGAAATGAATGAGTGGAAGGCAAAGAGTTAATCCTATTCACTTCATATTCCTATGGGGGATACAAACAACCAGAAAACTATATTTATAAAAGATGTGATTTTGGAAGGCATTGAGGAAGTTAGAGAATGGGAGAATGTGAGGGAGATGATTTAGCTATTATACATTAGTTAGCTGGCACTTATGAAGCTAATGTGAAGCAGATTTGAAGGGAAGAAGATGCAGAAATGAAGATGGAGATACGTAGAAATTATGACCAAGTAAACCAACATATTATTATTTCTTGTTCACATCAGGAGATCGTAGTCTCCTTTCAATTAGTGGCTTGATAAACATTAGGTTAGATACAGTTGAGGTAGGTGACTACTATGGGTTGTAGCCTATAGAAAACATATGGGAGTTGGAGCTTCCTTGCATGTTGCAACTTGCAGAAAATTGAGGTAGCAACCTCTTGTAGGTTGGAGCCTGTTAGGATCCTATAATTTATAGGATCTCAAGGTGATTGAGTCTTTTATCTTAGAAATCTTATGTTGTAAATAATTGTCAATCTGCAAATGATTTCCAAATAAAAGAAAAATAGAATAAAAATGGAAGGAGGGTATAAATAAAAAAGAGGAAAACAAAAAACATTGAAAAAAAGAATAAGAGATTGAACCCCACCAGAAGAAAGAAAAACAAAAAGAAATAATACTGAAAGTGTTGCAAATCTAAATGCCACTACTGATAGATAGTTTTCTTAATCCTTGTAAATGAAAGGTTGTGTGTAGATTGTTTAAAATGCCACAATGACTAGTTATTTGTTTAATCATACAGTAGAATCATGGTTAAACATGTTTAAATTTATGTAAATTCGACTAGAGAATGAAGATTTGCCAAACAGTTTAATATTAGTAAATCAGTAGTTAGGTAGAAAATGACATTGATTCAACTGTTTAATCTGAATCAATAGGAGAAATAAGTGATAGGATTTAGATAAATTTTCCTTTTTCATAAAAGAAAATAATTGTGGGTTTCCTAGTCTCAATGCACCCCCTTTAGAAAATAAAAATGTTAGTTTATTCCAAGGATAGATAGAAATAGTTGGTTTTATAAATATATGTATATGCCTTTTCCCCTAAGTTTTAAATACATTGTAAAAAAGAAAAAAGGAAGGATGGTGATAAAGTATTTCACATGTTTTATATTCCAAACTTTATCCTAAGTTCAAAAGCAAAAATCAAAGCGCATATGGACAAATTTTGTTTTCTCGTTTTTTTATTAAAGGACGTTGATGTCAGAACATTGGGATTCTCCAACCCTCGTGATCCATGGCCCTCATTTGTTTTCAGCCTCCCCTCTCCATCCTACCTTTATTGCCGGGGGGGGGGGGGGGGGTACAAAAAGGCTATATTATCCAATGGGCCCCATCTATACGTGTCGCCTTCTCCTTATTTCACACCCCCGCTACAATACCGCTTACCACCCTCTACCCCCTCTGAAACCATCTTCCCCTCATTCGATCATGTCCCTACCCCAATACCTCTGCCACTCATCTCCTACCACATTGCATAGCCATTGCCCAATTAAATATGTTCTCGACAGAATTATCGTTGGGCATTTAATTTATTTTCTCGAGTAACCATTTAGATTTTAATGGTCCCACACCACCTTCAACGGAACCACCCATCTTTGCTTAAAAGCCTTGAACAATATTCACTTGTCTCTTTCACTGCTCATTCTCCATATTTCCCATGTTTTACTAAGAGATCATTTTCAAATCATTTGTTGAACCTGACCTGATCGAATTCTCAGTGCTCTGTGTCCTTTTCCCTCATGAATTGTAATCTCAAACTCTTCCTGGTAAGCCTTTCCTTCTATCATTATTAATTGTTCACTGATCTAATCATGCCTCCAAAGAGCAAGATCCAGGAGAAACCTGTCAATCCATTGATCCCTCCCTCCATAGATTTAGATCACATTCCTTTATCTGATAGGGATTATAGGATCAGTGAAACACAGTGCGACAATGATTTTCTGGAACTCTATTATTGGCTGGAGGACAAACATGTCGACAAAACTGATGAAATTGGACTCTAGGAGTCTAATCTTCCTCATTATATTTTCCCTCTGACCTTACATGCCCCTCAATTCACTAGAAAATGCCAACCCTATTATGTTCCCAGCCAAAGAGTTGTTATGACCCCATCTGGTGACATCCCGTTTACCATTATTAATCTATAAACCAAATAATGTTAGCCCCCTTTGTGGAAAATAATGCCCCATTTTCCCTAGAATCCCTCACCCAGCTCTATCAGAAGCTTGATTTCACTATAGAGCCAAAATATTTGAGATGTTCTTACTAGAAAATGCCCAATTATCAAAGAAGAACCCTCCATACCCTTAATCTTCCCTGATCAAGATAAATAGATTATAACCATAATTTCATATATTTTGGCTTATTATTATGATCAATGGGTAGATGAACCCATTCTAGGCTTCCTTTCTATCTTTTGCACAGACAACAAACCATCCATTTTGTTTAACTTCAGTCAATTCTTGGCTGATAATATCCATGAGAAGTTTCTAAAATTTCCAATAGGGCAAGTGTTTAATTACACTTAAATTTTAATTTAAATGTTTCTTTATTATCAAGCAGACAAGTTCAGTTTTGCAATTTAGAAGCTAGATGATGAGGGAAACCAACAACCTGTGATATTTTGGACTTCATTGGTCATGAAAGAGCAACAAGAATTCTCATACAAACAATTCATTGGGGAGTTTTTTCACCCAACCATAAACATCCTAAACAGTTCTACACAGCCCATAATTATTGAAGACATCAAAAGAGTTTTGCATTTGATAGATTAGGCCAAGACTGGAGATTGGTATTTATACCAAAACTATATAAAAATTGGAGTTTATGGATGCGAGCTGGCACCATACAAACAACCAAAGTACCTCCCCATGAGGATTTTTTCCATGGAATACATCAAATAAATGTTAAATTCAGATGATATTCACTTTGTGGTGGCAAAGAAGAAGTCACAGTTTCGCATAAAGACACGGGTGGGCCCATTCATGCAATACCAGGATAGCAAGAGAAGAGGCAGACAAAATGCATAAAGAGATGAAATTCAGCCTAATTTTTACACAGTCTTATGACCCTTGGGGTATCATTTCGAAGTTGAGAGTAGAAAACAAAACTACTCCCTATATCCATACTTCAAGGCATGAGATAGAAAAGTATGCAAATCAGTTAGAGTGGGCAAAGAATACTTTGTAGGAAGTTGAAGAACAACTTTTTTCTATTTCAAGTTTATAGACTCCCACTCCTCAGGAGAAAACAAGTAAAAGACATGGAGAGGAGGATCATCATCAACAACAGGTAGTGAGGCCAAAGAGTTCAAGATCAATTATAGGAAAAGGGCAAAAGTGACTCCTAGAACAGATGTTGAAAAGGAGACAGAAGGTCACACTGCCATCATAATTATAGATTCACCACCTACAAGTATCAAATTTGTTACATCTCCTATTGGAACTTCAGCATCATAAGGTCAGAAGGAAACAAAGTTATCTTCTCAAGATGTCTAAGGAGAGAAGGAAAACACTATTTTCGATAGGTACCGAGAAATCAAACTTATGAATGAGATTCTTAAGAACAATACCTATAATAAATTTTGGAAGTAGACTCCCAACTCACAAAGCATATTACTATCTGTTTTTAATACAGAGTAGGGAAAGATGCAAGTGGCCTTCCTTGAGTCCCAAATTCCACATCCAAAAACATCAATAGATTACAAGAGTACTAACTTTGAGTTCAACACCAAAGATATCCATCCCATTGATCAAATGGAGATACATAAGCAGACTGGTGAGATGCTTTCTTCTACATTAATTAATACTGCCATGTCATTGTCTAAGTTGCAGGTTTCATATGCCAACATTCAGTCCCAGTTGAAAATGGAAAAGATATCCTCCTTAGCAAAGGATAATATGATCAAGTATTTGGAAGATTTGGTATTCAAGATAGGATACGATTCTAAAGATATAAATGTCACAGAGGAGATCATCAAGAAGAAAAATATGGATATTACAACATCGAGAAAGCAGCTGAAGTTGCCATCCACAGAGGACCCCTTGACTAAAGACATTGAAGAAAATGAGACACAAAAGGCTGACATGATGAAGCTAATCATAGAGTAGAATATACAGATCATACAGATGGAGGCAAAAATGGAAAAATGATCAAGGAGAAGGAATAGATTCAGAAGATGGCCATAGTCCCCTGGATGCCATACCCATCTTTCAACTCCCAACAACAAGAAAAACAACTCCAGCTACTTCTTCCACTCAAACTACAAGTGCTGAACAAGTGAAAAAAGCACTGGAGAATATGTCAATCCAGTCATAAGAGATCAAGACATTGTTGGGGCAGCTCAAAGCTCTGCAAGAATAGAAAGCTAGAATTGAAGCCTCTCATATGGCTAAAGTGCAGAAACCACAAAGACTCTTGGAGGGATTGCAGAAGGTGGAAAGGATACATCAATTGGTCAGACCTTGGCCCAAGCCAAGGAAACCATTTGGATGGGTATTTTGGACTCTATGAATGAGATTTGGCCATGTATCCAAATCATTTTCGAACATAAATAATTGATAGAAAAGGCCATAGAAACCATTGTTCAGGAAAGGGAAAAGCTAGGAGATATGCCCACAGAAGCCTCCAATATCATCATATTCCTTAATTTGAAGACTAAATATGAACTTGAAGAATTAGGAATTAGTGACAGGACTGCTATCATTTTGGAAGTCAAGAAAGTTTTGACTAAAAGAAACCTCATTGATCAATTGGAATAAAGGTGTGAGACACTAGAGCTGGGAGTGAACAGGTTTTGCAACATAATTGAAGCATTAATCCAGAAAGGGTTGCCCAACATATATGTGATTAATGATAAATTGATCACTCAAGAAGATTATGTTCTGAAGATGAAGGAAGTGGCCAAAAGCAGTGTCAAGTTCAGTGACATAAAAGGAAGTATGACAACAAGAGCATTCTTAGATACTATGAAAAATGACTTCTATATCCAGAATGAAGTAAAACATGTTTTTATAGTAAAGCCAACTTTTGAAAAGTATACTGAGGCTGAAGAGATTTACCGAAGGGTAATTAAATTAACCTTTCCAGATGAGAAAATGTGGGAGGAATTATGTGATTTACTGGATTAAAAGTAATTCAGATGCAGTAGAAACAATAAGCAGCACATCAGCGCAACACAGTTTTGAGGATGATTCAACAACTGAATCCACCAAAACAGAGCCACCTTTCCATGCAACTGTCTACATTGCCTGTTTTTCTTCCAAAAGATAAATTTTATTGTTTAGAATAACACTAATAATACATTGTTGGTTGAGACAATGATTTTGTAATGATTTTGTAATTGTTTGTATAAATACTTCACTGTTTGAAGCGTTAAGGGTTGATTGTTGAATATAATTTCCTCTGCATATTGTAATTTTTTGAAGTTGCTGGAAGCATCAATAATACAGGGACATTTTCATAGGATTCATGTGGTGTACAAAATGGTGATGTTTTTCTTCAGTTTATATGTTTGATCATTGTTCTCTTTCTCTATTATTTTTTAAATCTTAATTACATAACATAAACTATGATGAATATGATATGTTATTTAGAGTACTCTATTCTGGCTGTTAGTAATTTATATGTTTTCTTCTGAAGTGAAATCAAGGAATTCTTCGTTGCTCCTTAATTTCTACTGAATCTTACATTTCTGCTATTTCACAATCCATTTAATATTTTGAAAGATCCAAATAGTACAACCTAGCTTGCCCTATGAAACTCCTCTAAAATTTGATGCAGATCCAGTTAATATTTAGACTCTATAGCCCAATGGAATTGTAGCAATTTGATCAACCAAACAATCCTATTAAAGCAATTAGTACGGTAATAACTAACCTAAAATTCACATCAATCATGGTTAAATTTTACAGAAAGATCCCTCTCTAAAGCTGACAAGGCTAAATCCCAGTGTCCAAAGTGGTTTTGATGTTGTCCTATGTGTTTACTCCCTCAACCTCAAAAATACATAACGACAACAGAGCCTACAAAAAAAAAGATGTAATGAGTAGGAGCTTGCCTCTACATCACAAAAATAATAAAATCATGGTTTTTTTTTTTTATGGGTTTCCACATATATTTGGTGTCAATATGTGTTGTTATTATGTGTTCATGTGATGTTTTGGTTTTCTTATTAATTGATATTCACATATCCAATCTGGTACTCATTATTTATTAATCTACTTGTGTAATGTTTCAATTAAATAAATTAAGGAAAATAATTATAATGTCCATAAATATGCTACACTGATTCACCTCGCCCCCTCTCACTTTAGTCAAATTTTCATCATTATGTAACTAAAATTTAAACCAGGTTCAATCAAAATTGAAATATATTGGTCATGGAACATACCTTCCATTTCTATAATCATTGATTGATGATCAACCTGGCGATTATCTACTGCTTTTTAAATTCTAGGTATGCTTTGAGCCACGTCCTTTACTGTCTCTACCTCCTATGCATTGTACAATCTCAGTCCAACATGCTTGTAATGTGGACAATGCTTCCTTAGGTGATTTCCTCCACAGGTCCAACACTTATATGGACCCTTCTCATATCTTTTGGCTTCATCTTGAGTAGAATGACCTCTGCTGGTAGCATTGGACTTCTGCTGGTTTTCATGATTGACAAGGGTTTCACTTACTCCCTTGGTTTTTGTTTTCCTTTTCCCTTTAAACTTGGCATTATCCTTGAATTTCCCATCTGATTTGTATTCATACCCATGCCTAGACTTCTTATAGAAATGCATCAATTTTCAAATTGCGTCCTCTAATGTTTTGGGTTCATCAAACTCAAGTCTATCCTTGAAAGTTTGTGGTAGTTTGCTAACATACCTCTGAATCTTTGCTTTTTGTTCCTTGAGGTAGGGGACATACCTTAGAAACTCTTAGATTGGTGGTGTAATCATCATGTGTCATTTGTCCCAATCTGAGATCATATAACTCCCTCACCTTTCTTTTGAAGTATATTTTTGATAGATATTTTCTCCTGAAATACTCAAACTCCCTCGAGGACAATTATTCCTCCCTTATTCCCTTTAAATTTTTCATATCTTCCCACCATATATCAGCCTTGCCTCTTAGGATGAAAGTAGCTACCTTTTCCTTCATGTTTTCTGAATAATCATGGTTTCAGAAGAAGTTCTTCATTCCTAACATCCAGGCTTTGGCATCCTTTATTTTTCTCATTTCAACATCAAAATTGGGAGGCTTAGCCTTTTTAATCTTCTTTGGTATGTACTCTATTCATCTTCTTTTCCCATGATGATGATGATAGTGATGATGATGTGGCCTTCTATGAGTCTCTCATGGATGCTTGAGTCCCATTTTGGGGTACTTAAAAGAATGCCTCCTTTCACGGTGTCTTCTTTTGGTAATCAATGCCTCTTTCTAGATCTACTCCCATTCACCCCATTGGTTCTTTCTTCCTGCCCCAATGGACTTTGCATGTCTTTATGGTTGATCCCCAACTCATGCTACCTTTGTCTTTGCAAGTCTACTAAGCTATGCAATACGATTGCATTGAATTCAACTTGCTTTTCGTGCACTTTGATAAGCCTCTCATTGTCATCTTTAAAACTTCTTATCTTTGCTCTTAGGATTCTCACCGTGTCCGTCCAATTAGGAGAGTCTTCCCTTCATTGTTGTTCAATTGATCTTTCCTCTTCGTGTCCATGTTGTAATTAGTTAGGGCTATACTGCACCATCTTACTATTCTTTCGTTGGTCTGCTGGTTCTATATTGTACCACCCTTTGGTATTCACGTGGTCCATAAACTTCATCTCTTTAAGCCTTAGTGTCTTTTATGTGTTGTCATACATACACACAACTCTTAAATTTTAAGAAAATTCAGTTGCATAATAAACACCAACACCTTAGCTTATTGATGGAAATATGCTGGTTCATAACTAGCTGCAACATTACACCTTGGTTAAACATTAGTATCAATAAAATCAAATACATTATTAATGTCATTCCACAAGCATACAATGACAAACAAAACCATATACACAATTCATTCACAATAGTAATCAGATTTTTAATGCCTATCACAAAACTTTAAGACCTCATTGGATCTTCTAAGGTCCAATGTTGACCTTCACTTGGTCACTTATGTGATAGATTCCATCCAATTTGAGTGTGGAACCTGGAGGCTCTGATACCATCCTGTAACATACCTCCTACTAAACCCAACCACAATAAGGTTAGTAAGAGGTGGTTACTATGCTGAATCGACTCCCATAGTCATGTCATGGAAATGGGGTCTAAAATTTTTGACTTGTTGCAACTTCTTCAAAATGGGAAATAAATAACATCATTGTATTCGTCTTGTCGATACAATTCCAACGATGTAATATTCGCCTTAATCAGAACCCTGGATTGAAAGATACGACCATCCAAAGATTAGCCATTTAATTAGTGCAACCATTAGGGGAATCTTGATGTCTAAAATGAACCTCCTAAGAAAAATGTACAATCAAAATAAACTTTATAAGAACCGATAGGATTCAAGATGATGATGTCAACCATGGGGGATGATTCACCATTTTTGGAGTAAAAAAAGTAAAAAGATTAAAAAATAATAAAATAATAAAACTATTTTTTCAACTCGTATTTTCAACTTATCTCCCTAAAGTTTTACTCACATTTCGAGCGACAACACTCATTGGATGAAAAATTTAATTCCTCATCCAAGGAGTAACCATGTTGCATACTTTCAATGGACCCTACTACACGAAAAATGAGAAATACATGAAGAAAACGTGATTGTAATCACATTTTTCATGTATATATCATTTTTTGTGTAGCAGGGTCCATCGAAAGTATGCAACATGTGTACTCCTTGGATGAGGAATCAAATTATGCATCCAACAAGTGTTGTTTCTCGAAATTTGAGTAAACCCATAGGGAGATAAGTTGAAAATACGAGTTGAAAAAATAGTTTTTTCTTTTTTTCCCTCTAAAATGTGATGATGTAATCTAATCTTATTTTATTATCTCTATTATTTTATAATTTCCTTAGGAGGCCCATTTTAGAGCTCAAAATTCCCCTAATGTTCACCAACTTGCCACGCGGTGCTGGCGTGGTCCCCACATGGCAATCCTAGTCAACCCCTCTCTCTACTACATGGCAGTGACTGCTAACCCACTCAAACACGTCAAACCCCTTACGAGACCAGCATACAATGCAAATATATATATAGTTTTTATTCAAATAGGTGTGTGTGGGATCTTCGTGGTCACATCACCCTAGGAGTAAGATCACACACACACACACACACACATATATATATATAATTTTTATTCAAATGGGTGTGTGTGGGATCTTCGTGGTCATTTCACCCTAGGAGTTAGATCCCAACTACTCTTGACATCACTCCCCACTGAAAAACTCTAGGGATAGTCTTTCGAGTTCATGTGGCATTGCTTTTCTACCTCACAATGCGACTCCCTTTCGACTAGTAATGGACCGCATAACTCTTATTCCTGCCGAACAGGTTCCCACACGCCAAGTCACCCTAGGAGTTATATCTCGGGTGTCTTACTATTTTCTCTGCCCAAAAGCTTCGAGGTTTAGGGATTTGGGGTACGTCATCCAATGTCACACCCTCCACGTGGACGGGGTCCCACTTAAATATCGATTCCTTCATATCACAATATTCTCATTATAAGCATTTTGGGGTTTTGCTCCTCCTTGACAAAGTGTACATGGCACTCTCGGGTTCCAACTACATCATCTTAGGGATACTACCCCAATAATTTCCATTGATTTTTCCTTGAGACTTTCAGGGTACCAAGCTTCTGGGGTAATCTGACAACTGTGAGTGCTTCCCCATCGACGACCCAAATTTCTCTTGCCATAAGAATTTGGTCACAACGTATGGTCATAAGGTTGAAGAGGAGGGTTAAAGAAACTCCTTTCAACGCCTTGTGCTTTGGACTTAAAAGAGTTCTAGCTCTACGCTTAGAGACCACTTATTAAGTGTATAAGGCTTTCGCTCAAACCTCCTATATATAGTCAATGACATACAGGGCATACACATGCTCTTTCAACCTATCCCTCCTGAGGTTTAGCGAAACTCAGTCGTGGCCATAGGCCATTGTTCGTGTGTGATCATATATATATACACACATACACACACTATGCTATCTCTTCTGTGCTTAAATGAGCAAAAAGCAACCAATTACATTCACATATTTATGTATATTGAAACACAACAATATACACCACTAGACTAAGTTTCCAATATCAAGATAAACAAAAATATTATTTAAACAAGAGATTTCACACATACATTTAACCAATTATTAAGGTTACGGTATAGTCTATAAATAATCATAGAAAAACAATTCCTTCCTTAAAACTCATTGCATAGAGTGTTGGCATTCCTCTTTTCTGAATGGAGTCCTAATTTCGTATCATGAATGCAACATTCAACCAATTCTAAACACACACAAAACATTTAAACAAAGGAGCACATACAAACACTTTTCTTATGCAGCACAACGATTTTCTAACTATGAGTGGTACTCTAATTCCCCACCCAACCATAAATAAGCTACAACTACAATTACTTGTAGCCATCACCCCCAAGCCAGATTCAAGTGCTTCTTAAGAGGAATTTTAACCAACAGAACAACAGAAATAAAACATTGCCTTTATCCACCAACTACACAAGTTTTCACTTTGTCCTTTAAGACATAATTAACATCCATGCCAGGATACCACAGTGCAAAGAGTCTCAACTCACTTTCAAGAGAAGAGAGTCCACATTAAGGAAGGTTCATTAGTGCAGAAGCTACTCATGGGTAAGAAATCACCACTCTAGGTGGTTCATCAATGATTCAAGCACTAGAGCTTCTACCCCACGACAATTCTTGGTGATTCAACAACCCTCACATCCACCTGAGTGACTCTTCCCAAACCAGTAGGTTCATCAATCCACAAGCTTCAAGTGGTTTATTTAGCCTACAAGCAAACCACTTCTCTCTATAATGCTTTTACCCAACAATACTTGGTGAGGGTTCTTGAGTTGGTTCCTAGCTCTCCATAGCTTGCTTTACACCCAATCTGATCATTTTTCTCTCACAATTTTCTCATCTCCACCCTTGGAGGAAATTTCCTGCAGTGTTGCCACTGTGTCTTCTCTGCCGCTACCTGAGAATATGCATGAGAGAGTTAACAAAATGCATTCCCCTTCTTCCATTGTATCTATGCCTGAGAGGGAATCCAAGAGATTTTGTTCTCCCTTTCCTATCCGTATGCATGAGAGTGTCCCCCCGTCTTCCATATTGTGTGTGCCTTTTCCAATTGACCCCCCGTCTGTTGTTTTCCATGGTTGCATGTAGTCAACTGTCTAGACAACATGGCCCATGCTGCCCTTAATTTTTTTTACTCTTCTTGTTTGTTGTTGGAGCTTAAGGACACATGGGCATGTTCTTATCTCTTTAGTTAAATTTAATGCACAATCAACTCATTTAATCTTCTTAGCTAACCCATGTCAACCCATGCCTGATGTATTTAATTTTAACAATTCCTCAAGCAATCTCCCTCCCCAAGCAACTGGATTTCGTGTCCCTTCTCTTAGCCTTTGTTTAGTTACAATTTATTTGCAATGAGAAATATGAACCTTGGGGATGTCACATATATCCCATATCCCATAGTTTAATAAAATTTTCAATTATATTTTATATGAAAACTACAAGGAAAACTAAGTGGCATAGTGTATCTAGGTCAAGGAGATATGTATTAACTCCCCTAAGGCCACTGGTCCTATGCACAAAATGATTATAATGGAGGAGGGATAGGCTAATAAACTGCAAGGCATTAACTTAGAGAACAACGATGGGTTCATTTTGGAACATGGTCTGGCTTGTTTTATTTCTAATTGTAGTGGATGTACGCGGGGTTGAGGACTTTGTACGTGGGCTTTATCCCTGACTATTAGCACATTCTTTGTATGTTTATATGGTCGTGTCATCAACCTAAGTCAACTTGAGTATGTGGGAATGCCATTCTCTGCGGGTTTGGATTGACATCTTAAGTTTAGCCCTTAACAACTCTTGAAAATTTTGAATATGTTGGAGGATAACCAGAACCCTAGTTGTTGTTTCTCATATGAAGCTTTGCAATTGCATCAAGCTTTGAGAAGGTATGATAGTCTCGGATGATAATGAGTTAGCCATCTCCCATTTGCAACATAGAATGACATTTCAAGAGGTGGCCCAAAATTTTGGACATGTAGAGTTACTAGGTTGTAACTTAATAAAAAAAATAGAGAAGCTTGAGCTTTAAAGCAACGTCCAACACCAATTGATCATGGACTTGCTAGGGGCTTCACTATAAGGCATCATAAATTGGGTCTACCTTAGATATTGGAAAAGAAGAAGATATAATAGTCCAACATGCACTAGAGGACTTGATGGGCTTGCTAGGGGCTTCAGTGTAAGGCATCACATCCAAGGATGTTAATTGTGTCTACCTTAGCTATTGAAAAATAAGAAGAAATAATAGTCCAACATGCACTAGAGGACTTGAGTATCAATGTTGCTGATGAAAATTAAGAAAGAAGCCCAAAATGGGCATGTTTTGTGAAAGTTAGAACAATCCATTTAGTCTATAGAAGACAAAATACTTCTTTGAACAATTGCTTAAAGTTTGGCTTCTAGAAAACTCTCTTTTCATTTTAACATTATGCTACATGTTACAATTGCAACAAAGTTTTAATACAAATACTCAACCATTTTAGTTTAAAAATAAGTCAACAAAAAACATATTGTGATGTTGCATGATCCAATTGCAACAATTTTTTAATACAAATCCTCAACCATTTCAGTTTGAAAAAAAGTCAACAACAAACATCATAGATTGCCTAATAAATTGTCACATTGGAAAGAAAGAATGTCACAATTATAATTGTGCCTTGTACTAACTCTAGAAAGTACTAACACTATCTAGAAAATAGTTAACAAGACAACATAAAACACCATTGACAAAGTGTTCAAATTAAAAATCTTAGACAAATAAAACATGGCATTGGAATTATAACAATATACTATAAATTTAATGTCATACAACTTACTTCACCTAATTTTTTTCATAATAATAAATCTAGTAACAACAATAAATTTCAAATTTCATAATAATAAATCTAATTACACAATAATTAAAAGACATATGAAATATACTATTTAATATATATATAGTAACAACAATAAACTTCAAATTTCATTATAATAAATCAAATTGCACAATAATTAAGAGACATATAAAATACATTATTTTAAAAAACGATATATTATTTTAAAAAACGTCTTGCTCTCAAAAATATGAATCAGTCCATCTCAACTCCAAAAATATGAATAAGTCCATCTCAACTCTATTATAAAGTATTGAAAAAGATTATAATTATAATTGGTAAAATGAATCTATTTACTAATGTCTATGTAACAAGTATAATTCCACTAACTTAAACAAGACATGCATAATTCACATAACTTAAACAAAACATGAATAATTCACATAACCTAAACAAAACATAAGGTATTGAGAAAAATTTAGAATTATAATTGGTAAAATAAATCTATTTACTAAATCTGTGTAACAAGTATAATTCTACTAACTTAAACCAAAATTAGAATTATAATTAATAAAATAAATTTATTTACTAATGTCTGTGTAACAAGTATAACTCCACCAACTTAAATCAGACATACATAATTCACAAACTTAAACAAATCATATACATAATTCACATCCATATTTTTCACATTTAAAAAAATGTGAATACACACATTCACACTCATTTAAAACATTGTTTTTTTGAAAAGTGATCAATTTTCTTTATACCATAACCTTACAATCCAATCCATTGAATATTAGTTTTATTAATGTTTTAAAGTTAATAATGAATTTTATTAAAAATTAATAGATATGAATAATATCTCAATCATTCAAACTTAAATAAATATTATAAAGATTCTTAAATCTACCTAATGAAAGCATTAAATATATTTTGATGTGTACTCAATTGTAATAAAAATAATTTTATGGGTACTCCATTGTAATATTATGATACTCTCTTTCTCCTTTTTTTGTTTAATAGTATAATTTGATGTGTACTCAATTGTAAAATTATGATACTCTCTTTTTCCATTTCAATATTCGTGTTTAATAGTACTCAATTGTAAAATTATGATACTCTTTCCCTTTCACTATTCGTGGGTATAATCTTTCTTTTCGTTTTCTCTTTTATTTTGATTTTTAAAATTTTTTTTCCTTATAATCTTTTTTTTCCTCTCTTTAAAAAAATATATATATTTTTTCTGTGTGGTTCACTAGCACCCTTGGTTACTAGGTGGAGGTTACATCTATCGCTGGGAGACTAGGGTGGCTGTTACGTTCACGGTTGGGAGACTAGGCTGATTTGTCGGGATCAAACTTTTTGGCCATCAACACCCCTGACCCAAGAGCTTATGGGAATTGATCTGTGACTTCCCATCTGGCAAAGCCCCGACTTGACTAATTGAGCTAACTCTTAGAGCTATATATATATATATATATATATCTCCTCAACATGCCTGCTACTTCTCTACCACCATCAAAGCAAATGCAAATGAACGAATTAAAATAAACTTCCCATCTGGCAAAGCCCCGATTTGACTAATTGAACTAACTCTTAGAGCTATATATATATATCTCCTCAACATGGCTGCTACTTCTCTACCACCATCAAAGAGAATGCAAATGAACGAATTAAAATAAAAAACATGAAATTGAACAGTATTGTGCGAGAGATAGTGGGCAATATGGATACCTCGTCCATTATCTAAACAAACTGTGTAATTGATGGCCCATTATCTGAACAAACGGTAATTGATCAATAAACACAAATTGCACAATTCACAAAGGTCCAATCTGCCCATTCATGATTCTGGCACTTCCACTATGCAAAGGAATAGAAGTTAATCTTCAAGTTTCTGTAACAATATCCAACTTGCCAATTCATGAATTCTGGCCAGGTCCACTATGAAGAGCAATAGAGGTTAATCTCTACCATTTTTTATAACAAGACGTATAAAACATTTGCGTTGTTATCATATATATTCTTTTAACATCATTAAAAAATCTCTTGATCTGGGAGGTTAATTGGAACTTGATAAAGCTCCCAACTATGAATAACAGAACCATGACCACGTCTGCAATATTAATTGTATTTGGATCACCCATCAAGAGAATGCAATAGAATACAAATGAATAATTTGCCAATAAAATATACGTACTAGATTTTGCAGCCAATGGGTATCACAGTCTCTTCCAATTGTGACCTTACTGCTTCTAAGTTCTAAAACTCAAGGACCTGAATTCAAGCCGTATATGTAACCAGAATCACACATCATTCTGCAGACTACAAAATCTTGGAGTGATAGAAAATTCCTTTGTACTCAGATCTCTCTACATTTTGTGAGAATTTCTGTTCCAATGGAATGAAATGATTTTGAAGGGCAAATAACCAGCCTCTCCACGCTTCTGAATCGCAGGATTTGATCTCTGAGAATTCACTTCCAGACCCAAAATCTCCATTGCCAAAAAGCGTTCAGACTTGAAATCATCCACTGTATTGGGCTTTAAATTGCTGTGATAAGCAGCATTGCTGCGACAAACAATAATGCAGGTAGTAAGGTTCATTATGATATGGTTGGATCAATTATGATCTAATACATGATATGAAGCATGGAAAATGGAGAAGTTTATGAAGGAAAAGTAACCTGCAAACAGTAAAGAAAGCAGCTCTGGTCTGTAATTGTAAGTTGCGCCTGCAGAAGGGTTTCCTGCAACAAACCCACATAAAAATATCAATGATCACTCAAATATGGGGTTTTCCAGTTAGTCCAAGGGGTTAGCAGGGCAGATATTTACTACTAAATCTTCTGGTTCGTTTCCCAATTGATTTTGATGGGATGCATTAACTTTTACAGATGAGTTTGTTAGATGGACCAGTTTACCAAGAGATCATTCACTAATGCAGAAAAAATTCACTTGAGTTATGCATGAATGTGGGAAAAATTTAATGAGATCTGCAAAGTGGAGTAAAAGCCAACCTGGGTCGCATGAAGTTGTTGAATTCCAGCCATCGCACAGGCAAAGATTATTCTCCTTCACAACATCGTAACCGCAGACGCCCTTGGAGGCTTTACAAGATCTGCAGAAGTCCGAATCCTCTGGCAGAGAAAAACTGAGCTGAATCCCATATGACCATTCCCTAGGGTTAGCGACCTTGATGGGGGCCGAATCGTAGACAGTGGCGTAAGAGTAGCACTGGAGGCGCGAGAGATTGAGGGAGCCAATGGAGGAATAAGGGATTCCGCAGCAAGGCGGGGGGCTGGTGGCTCTGCTCTTCTTGCCAAACCCAACCCAAGAAGGGCAGTCGTAGAAGGCGTCGCAGCCCATCCCTGTAATGTTGCGACAGGGGAGGTGCTTGTCGGGGAATCCCTCGAAGAGCGGGGAGACCTTGGAGCAACCCAGCAGCATGAAGGCATTGTCGGGCGTGGGCTGAAGGTAGCGAGCGCGGGCTTCTTCGAGGAAAAAGCCGTCGCTCTTGTGCATTGAAGCGCAGGTCGACATCTTGGGGTCGAAAATGTCGAGCAGCTTGAAGCCATAGTCAATGTTAACGACCTCGTAGCTTCCAGAAATGACATGAAACATCATTACATTGTTGATGCAGTAGACCAGATCCCGGTACTTGGGGTGCCCGCAGCCTTGCTCGATTCCAAATGGGTAATCCACCGTTATGTTCCCACAGAACGTCCTGCAGCCTCCTGCCATTACGGCTCCCGCGCCCATAATATGTGATCCTGCTAATATTATTACAAGCAGAGCCCCCATTGTTCTGATAATCTCTGAATCAGCCATTCTTAATGCAGAAAACTTGGGTATTATTGGATAGTACAGGGCGTCGGCCTAATGAGGCAGTTGTTAACCTTTATCCATTTGAATCCTTGTTTCAATTATCGTTTGCTCTCTTTTCTTTGTATCAGTGATGAATTGGGCGCTCGTGGGTCCAGCTCTGCTGTGCTTTGCTTTGGAAGTTGCAGGGAACTCCTGGACACGTACAGAAATCCAGAGCCAGTCGGTGAAAGGGACCAAAATGGGCTTCGAAGATAGCGCAGACGAGGTAAAAGAGGAATAAAATTTTGGGCGGGGCATTCGACACAGGAAAAGAGAGATTCTCTTTGGTAATACGCGTCGCAGTACAAATTGCGCATCGATAAATAGTATTTGTTTGTCTGCAGCATCAATGCATTTTTCACTTTATAAAAAGCTAATCCGTAGGGCTAAGAATATCTATCTTTTCAAAAGGTGGGCAGAGGCCAATCACATTATATGGGGTAAAATTTAATGTTAAATTTCAAATATGAATAAAGACAAAGTTAAGAAATTATAAATGCAGTGGCATTGGTAAGCCCACCCAAATTACATGGAAGTATGGAAATTTGATGCTTTAAAAGATGGGGAAACAAATTATAATTATAATTATATATATATATATGATTGCAAAGCATTTGCTATAAAATTTGTGTATTTATATAAAATGTTTTAATATTTTTTATTTTTATTTTTATTTTTAATGTAGTTATAATTTATAACGTTACAAAAAATATAAATATGGGAGATTTAATATGGGTTTGGAGATTAAAAAAAATATTAAAGGTTGGGAGTATGTATTAAAAGATTAAATATTGATATTTATATAGGTTTGGAATATATACTAAAATTGTTTTTGTTTTGTTAAAAGTTTGTTTTCTTTCTACATAAGGAAATAGGTTAATGGGTCAAGACTCATAGGTATCTGACAAGATTAAAAATCTGCTCTCTTATGGACCACTAGTGAGTAATTCAAGTGATATAATTTTCTTTGAACAACAATGATGAGTAAAAATACATTTGTACATAGTAGCAAGTGACAGATATCCCCAAAGAATTTTATAATTAAATTACGAGAAATTTTCTCACTTAGAAAACCAACAAAACATTAATATTCACAAATATATGAATTTTTTATTAGTATAAAATTGTATATTCATGATATAAAATGTATTTAATATAGCTAATCATGCTAAAATTTAAGCACTTATATTTATAAATGTAGACACTGATTTTTTTTAATAAATAAATATAAAAATATTGTGAAATAAAATAAAATTTAAATTAAATAATAATTTAAAAATAACAACTTTTTTTAAACCACTCAACTCTACCTAATAACAACATCTTTATAATATAATAATAATGCCTTATTTCCACCTAATCAACATGTTTACAACATATTAATATTATCTTATTTCCACTTAATCAACATTTATACAAAATATTAATATTATCTTATTTCCACCTCTTTACAATATATTAATATCTTCTTATTATTTAGATATATAAATAAAACAAACATCAATTCTTTACTAATTTAATAATATACCTACATTAGAAACTAAGTAGGATGTGTGAAAAAAGAAGAACAAGTAGGATGTGTGAAAAAAAAAATTTAACTTAACATATATTGTTAATCAATATGGATTCTTCCTTGATTTAAATAAATTATAATTTAAGTTGATGACCACTCACCCAAACTATCACCAATTTGGAAATGGTTTTACACCCATTCTATAATAGTTTTGTAAGCAATAAACTTTTGAAGCATTATTTTTTGCTCTTTTTATATAGGTTGGATGATAACCAAAAATATATTTAGTTTCGGAATAAGTTTCTTAATGGTAAAAAAATAACCAAATTGAGTTTATATGTAAAAATTGTGGCTTCAAAAAGTGGATATATCAATTAGACTCTTCAAGAATCACAATTTTTTTTGTTATCTAATCTCTTACGATTACAGTTATGTACTGTGTTTTTACATGTTAAAGTTTATAACTTTATGTTTAAAAGGTAGTTTTAACCTTTTTCTAATGATCTTGATGTGAATTAAAAACTAATACTAATAAGATAAGCTAATACCATTTTAACTAGCTAAATATATTATTTTGTATGTTAGAGTAACTAGCTAAATATATTATTTTGTATGTTAGAGTGTTTTGAGTATACATGTTAAATGGAATATAGAGAATTTGTATTAAGAACCGTAAAAAGGAAAAATGGAAAAATTATAGAGTAAAATTGGTAGTTGTTTCAAAGATTTTTTTTAAGCATTATCATCACTTTTCTTTATTTTGAATTAATTTTTTTCTTTGTTTTACAATGTGCATTTTATCATTACAAATATATTTTTCATTTAACATTTTATCATTAAATATATCTCTAATTAAAAAAAAACTTTCAAAATACATATAAATTTGCAAAAATATTAATTAAAATTGATATCGATTTGGTATATTAGAGATTTTAATCAATATCATCACAAGTTTTCGAATAACTTTTTTCCTCACTTTTACAATTTCTACATACATTTTATTATTACAAGTATATTTTTCATAAAATAACTTTAAATACATATCAATCTGCAAAACATTCTATCATTACAAATATCTTTATAATTAAATTTTTTTTTTAAATACATATAAATTTGTAAAACATTAATCAAAATTAATTTACAAAACATTAATTAAAATAGATGTCGACTTGGGTCCTTGGATTCCTTTGGCTACCATCCAAATTAATGTCCATGTGGATTAAAATGAATTTACAAATCATTAATTAAAATTCATGTGGACTTGGGTCCCTCCATTCTTTTGGCTACTATGGCTAGTATCCAAATTAATGTCCATTTAGATCCTTGGATACCTTGGGCTACTATCCAATTCTTTTCCTTCAACTTTATCCTAATTCTCGCTTATAGACTATCCTAAAGCTTCTAAGTCTAAAGAATTAGTGTCACTTCCATATTGAATGGAACATTTCTCTTAAACTAGTATATCTCTATTTTTTTTCCATGTTCTACAAAAGTACCCATAGCCATGTCATCTATCAACAATAGAAAATAACAAAAAGAGATTCCATGGCATCTTTGAGATCTTGAGTTCCATAAATAATTAATCACTAGAGTTAGTCCACTAATTATTGCAAATTATATCAGAAAAGAAGGAATCAATAGGACTAGAGAGTAAACTTAAACCTGCTTGTTGACGTAGAGAAGTAATGAATATGAGCAAGATACATAAATTGAACTAGGTGAGAACATACAATAAATGCCAAACCACAAAATCAAAGCGAATAGGTGGTGCTAAGTGAGGATCTTGGAAGACCATAATGGCGGTGGCCCCTTGCCACAAAGCGCTGAATCCATGCATAATCCTCCAAGTGCTAGCTTGGATACAATTCAAATAAGAGCCCAATGATCAGTGAACCATCTAGATAGTAATCAAATTGCAACAATGCAATCGTGGAATAGTCCCACCAAGCATACAAGGGAATGTAATATTACTCCATTAAAAAACCATGAACATGGAGCAACGTGGGAAACTAAACCTTGAATTTACAATTCATATGCCCTTGCCTAGCATTGTCTCTTACCCCGATTACCTTGAAACCTTGGCAGTTCCATATCCATGATAAAGTTGGAAGGGGAAGCCTTAAGGGATGGTGAAAAGCTTAATACCCCATTTTTGTTAATTCTTCCTTGTGGAAGATTGGTTACTTCCCTTATGGAGAATCGATTGCTTCATTAGTTTCTTGTGGAAGATTGGTTCCTTCATTATCCACACCATATGTCTCAACATTGTTCTCTCTCAGTGTGTGGTAGAAAGAAATTTTACTTAACATTTTTAAAGATCTTTTCAACTTCAGATATAATTGAAGCTAACTTCAAGTCTTTTACAGTTTCTTTGAAGGTTAATGTTTTTATTATTATCTTTGAATATCCTAAAAACACCAAACCTTTTATTCCCAAGCTAATGGTAACAAAGAGTCCCTACAAAAATGCAAAGGCCTTTGCTTGATTATTTGTTGCAAATCCAAGCCCCAAGCCATAAACAAATTCCTACTTTCCTTCAACATCATAAATGACTCCCCCTTTTCCTACCAACCCTCATTGTTTTGATTATTTCATTCACTAATAAGTTGAATTTCACTATATTACTATGCTCTTTGCAATATTTATGTGTTATTTTCATTTCACTCTCAAGATAACTTGGATTAATTGTATTAGAGAAATATACTTTTTGTTGTTTTTTCATGCATGTTACCAATGAGGTCAAGGTATAGGGAGTTGGGCCTCAAACTAAGTTCAAAGTCTTGTGAAGACTTCCATCACTTACTTAAGTGGCATCACATGGTGGGTGAAAATAAAGACAACAAAGTAGGATATCATATCAAGATGTAACTTGAGGAAGCCCTTGGGTAATAGAGGAGCAATATGATTGATAATTTAACCTAGAGCCTTTGACAACTTCTAATGATGATAGATTCATGTTCGACAAGTAGTCACTTCAGAGGTTTTATGCCCTTTGAGGTACAAGCTAAATTTGGCACTTTTTTTTTCGAAGCTAAGATAGACATAAATGCATTGGAAAAATGGTTAAGTTTACTAGAGGGTTATTACTCTGTTAAAAAATTTTCCAGTAGTGAGAAGATCATCTTCACGCTCCATAAATCCTTTCCTTATGTCAAAAATTAGTAGGACATGCAACATGATGAAGATGGATTCGAATCAAACCCGCTTGGGTGGATTTTGTGGATGCCTTTAAGGAGAAATTTCTATCCTTTTTGAAACAATGATGGCCAATGCATGAGATGGACAACTTCGTGTTAGGAGAAAGGTTAAGTGTGTTATATACATGATATCTTCCATAACTTTCTTTCGAATTTGGGTATTAGGGACTTCAAGTGATACTTGGTTGTAAAATACCACAAAGCCTACACATGTATGTAAAAAAAAAGCACAAATTTTGAACATCTCTTCTTTGGGATTTGCTTACAAGTACGTTGTCAAGATTAAGAAAAGGTTTTTATGGATGGGTGAGAGAGTTTGGTTTAGAAACAAACCATAACAAAAGAATGGAAAATGTGACCTTAATTAGAAAAACACAAGACAAATAATGGATAATCAAATTCAAGACAAGTAGTGCAAGTAGCAGGCAGATAAGAGTAACGAGAAGTCAAAGGACATTGAAAAGTGGTTTGAGATTTGAATTTGGCTTGGAATTTGATTATGATTTAGATAAGGGAAACATAACATTGATGTGGAATATAATGTTACCATCATTACTACAATGGTCTAGCTAGAGGAACCAAAGGAGCTTTAGGAAGATGAATACCTCTTCCCCTCACATAGTGGATTAAGGGGACTCTACTACACATCATTATTAATAATGGTAGCCCAAAAAACCTAATCTTGACAAAGGTCACTAAGAAGTTGAAGTTGTTGATGATGTTGCACACCTAGCCATACATGATCAGTTAGTTGAGATAGGGACGAGACATCCACAACAATTAGCAATGTGACCTACAATATAACATTAATCCTTTCACAGATGTGGTATTTTGTGATACTCTTTTAGGACAACCATGAGATATATGGAAGCTTTATTTTTTTAAGATTTTAGGCCTCATAATTATTGATTTTCTAGTGCAATCAAGACTAGTACAGTTTTTCAAACTGATAACTACTTCCATTGATACAATTAGACTTCTTTAGAGAATTCCAATCATTAAGCAGTTATACATGAAAATTTTCAACCATTAACTTCTTCAATAGAGCAATACAGATCACAGTAAATAATGAGACAAGAGACACCAAAATTTTGGTCAACAACCAAGCCAAAACCATAAAGGGGAAAACCCATAATTCTTTCCTTATGGGAGAGAGTTTGATTCATTAAAATGTACATTAGAATATTCCAATGAAAATTCCAATCTCCAACCTCAATAAATGCCAAGTCAAACTAGTCAAAGGAGAGAGAAATAGTAAATGTTGGTCCAAGTCAAAGTTTGCAATAGAGGGGTCGAATTTTAGCCAAAGGTAGCTGGTCAATAGGGGCTGAAATTTGGTCAAACAATAGTCAATGAACCACAGTCAAAACTTGGTCAGATCACAATAGTTGACTTGCGGTCAACCCTTAGTTAATGAGCCAGAATAAGAGTAGAACTTAGGTCAACCTCAGTCAATGAATCATAGATAATTTTAGCCTCCAAGATCAGTCAAAATTTCAGTCAAACATCAAGAGATAATCCCAGGTCAACACTAGCCAAACATAAGTCACATAGTTGATCAACACAGAACAAATATTCTTCTTATTTTCCTTGCATGTCTTTAAATATCTCCTAGTTGTTTCAGATCGAATGGATGAGTGAGTGAGATGCCAAATGAGGTTAATTGAACTCCAATTTATATGTGTGCTAGGAGGAGGGTTTTGACCATAGGGTCAAACCCATTAAATGAGTGGGGTTGACTTGTCCAAATGAGGTTGACTTGGTCAACAAGAAAAATCATAATTTCTTCTTTAATTTTCCAATAAAAATACTGACCATAACTACTAATTATCAACACTTCCTCTTAGCTAGGGAGGTACTTTTCATTCTATCTCTCTCTCTCAAGATCAATCCCCCAGACCAATCCATTGGTCTCTTAGTAATAACCCAAGGGAGAGATCAAATCTACAAGCGTTGGGCATAGAATCCCCCCACAACATGTTTTGGGGCTCAAAGCCCAAGTTTTGGTCAAATGTATTGTAAGACTCTGTGAATTGTGGGTGTCGAGCGTGAAGTATAGGTTGAGTCATAGGGTTGTCCACCCTAAGTATTGTAATGTAATGTAATGTCATGTCGGCCTACCCATGGTCTGTAGACCATGGGATTGTATAAATAGAGCAAGGCTTTAAGTGTAAATATAGCGAATTGGAGAGATAGATGAATACGAATGGTTCGAGCATAAAGTAAGAGTCTAAGTGTATTGGGTCGTAGTAGTAGGAAGAGGCTCTGCAGCTGAGTGTGCAGAGACCTAGTAGAGTTCACAGCTGAGTGCGCAGGGTGGTGTCGAGTCTGTAATATTGAACGAAGAATAATAAAGAGAAGTTGATTCCAATTTCTGTGCATCTGCTTGTGTATTACATTATTTACATTTATACTATTTTGCTTATCGCACGCACTTATATGATTGCTGGATATACTGTTAACTATCACTAGTTTTACATAGATAAGTTAAGTAAACATGTAATAACAGGTTAAATAAGCAAGGAACTAGGGTATAATACGGATCACGCCCCGAGTCAGGTTGCATGAAGGCAACCTCACAGGTTGCGAGGGACTAATAGGTGCGTGTAGTGACATGCACGTAGGGTCAAGCCGCAGACTCCCAGAAGCTCGTTAGACATCCCTAGGGTGTGGAAACCTGGTTCTAGCAACCTCCCATACTACTTCGAGTGAGACCTCAGTCCGCGCTCCGCGGACTATTGCCGAAAGGGCCAGCAGTACTAGGATTTGCTTGGCTAAATCACCTCTGAACCTAAGTTAGGCCCATACAAGCCAAAAAATGGTTCCATTGCTGGGATTGATATCTGCATAAGGGATGTCTGATGTCATGCCACTGGAATCCAATAAGGAAATAAATTGAAGAGTGGTTGGACAAGAAGATTCACGAGTTCACGGTGTAGGAAAACAGAAATCCGCGAGTATCTAAGGAACAGTGGTTGGAATGCTACTTGTATACGGAAATCCATGAAATTTTCTTTGCATCCTTTCCTTCTGAGCTGTATGAGCGGATAATGAAGCTAGCAGACAGTCAGGGAAGGTGTAGGCTCGACAAACCAATAGTGTGGACTCCGGAATTAGTATAGAGACTAGAAGCATCAGGAGATAAGATCACGCGAGCTGTGGACCATTGGCTTGACTGAATTATATGAGGATTTATCACTGAGTTCATGGTAGACACGACCATCAGCTATAGTGATGCGGAGTGACGTTTCCTCAAGGGACCACGAGGTAAGTATATTAAATCTTTGAACACTTGGATTAATATGCTATTGTGTGAAAAGTGGGTTATGAGAATAAACTAATGTTTGGAGCTATGCGAAGTGGGAAGATCTATAGAAGCAGAGGTAGTGAAGAATTAGAATCCAGTCCCTTAATTTCACCCTCGCGGGAAAGCGAGGAAGAGCTCGCGAAAGTTTCTCCGAGAAGCATGGTCAATCTGATAAGGCAGCGCATTTCGCGTTTACCACCCCCACCCATACCACCACCTGCCCCACCCTCCTCACCTCCATCTCCACCCATCCCACCTCCGTCACCACCATAGTTCAGTATGGCGAGTGTGATCAAACTACCGTTATTCAGAGGAGTGGGGAATGAAGATCCGCACCAATGTTGGTTCGTGGTAAGAGTAGTATAGGAAGCACAAGGCATCGTGGATGACAATATCAAGAAGGCTACACTAGTGAGCGTGTTTTAGTATCGCGCATTAACCTGGTACATCAAGCATTCTAATGACCATCCAAACACAAGAATCGTAGAAATCCAGGCCACACTGAACAGGGAATTTAGCAAGCCAAAGTTAGAAACACAATCAATCATCGGGTTTAATGAGATCACGATGCTCCCGGGTGAGACCCCTTGGGATCTGGACTGAAGGGTACGATTCACGAAGCAAATATGGCTTTGACAGATGGATAGCACCGCACATGGTTTGTAGCATCATTAACACCATACTTAAGGATGACGCTATCACGTCAAAAACTTTCCACCCAAGCCAAAGCTTTGGAGATGGTGATGAGATTGCATGAGACCCCTATATAAGACCCTGGGCTGGGAGTCCAACAAATCCACACACAACTATAAAATCTGTGCTTGGAGATGCAGAGTTTGAAACAGGATTGGACACCTCGACCAGAGGTGCGCGAGGAGGTATGGTGCATAAAATGCAAAGGCCAGGGGCATGACAAGGACCACTGTCCAGTGTTCGCAAATTACTTGGAAAGAGGAGGGTTGATGCCATTAAGACATAAGGCATAGGAAAGATCGAGTGTGACGCCTGCATTATGGTGCGCGATCTGTCAGATAGGAGGAAAACACAATGTGGATAATTGTCATCTATTGTAGAAGTATACACAGATGTCCCAACAATTATTTTGTAATTTCTGCAGGTCGATAGGCCATGATGAATGCACCTGCAGAAGCTAAGAACTAATGATGGATTGGACTACTGCCTACAGGGTGCAAACCGAAACGCGAGCCCTCAGCCCAAATGTAGGAATGGATTGCGCTAGATTTCAGGGGTGCCGTCAAGGTCGAGTCAGAATGAGACCATGAAGGGGTCGTGGACAACTAATTTGTTACAATTGTAGAGGGCATCATGCCCGAGATTTTACAAACCCAAAAAGGACAACATGTTTGTAGTATACTCAGTTTTATCATGAGGCAGAAGATTTCCCTTCGCTAATAGTGAGGATGTGTGAAAAGGGGTACTCCAGCCCCCTCCGACTCAGAATTTGCAGATGATGAGGTCTAAGTTGCGCGAAGAAGACCCAAATGTAAACATGATGCTCAGGAGTGGTATGACCATGGATGATGATAAAGGGAAGCAACCAGAAGAAAATGCGTGTGTTCGCAAGGCTCCTACAAAGGAACCCAAATTTGATTTAGAACGCGCTACAGAGACATTCATGGAAGCTAAGAAGAGCTTCATGGAGGCCTCCACTTCAGGTAATAATGATCAACTAGAACCAGGGATGGATCCTTTAATGCTCACTACCTTTCTGGAGACATGCATGAAATTGTTGTGTGATAGCAAGGCTGTCAAAGGACTACAGGAACTTATCACTAGGTGCGCGGTGTTAGGAGAACTGCGTGTGGTCCAGAAACTTGGAAGACATGCATTGCGCATAGGAAGGGAAATGAGGTTGATTGCGTAAATCGGCCAATATGAAATGGATTAGGTAATCTTGGATCTCGGATCGGACGTGAATGTACTACCAAAACAAACATGGGAACGCATGGGCAGACCTGCTCTACAATGGTCTCCTATTAAGTTACGAATGGCAAACCAACAAAAGATCCTTGCCCATGGGAAGATTACAAGGGGTAATAATAGATATTGAAGGTGCGAGCACGCAAGCGGATTTGAAGTGATAGGGATTATCGATGACAGTAATCCTTATCCCGCGTTAATAGGAATAGACTAGGCCACCGATATGAATGGAGTCATAAATCTGAAGAAGTGCAAAATGATCTTTGAGAAAAAGTCACTACGTGTAGTAGTGCCGCTATTGGGTTGTGTTATATTCTTTCCAAGACTAGTCCACGTAGTTAACCAGGGGGTTAGAGGGGGGGTAGAGCACCCCCTTCGTTGCACTGATTGTGTAGCAGGGGGGTGTCACAAGGGGTTTGAGGTGTACCTGTAACCCCACTTTATGGGGTCTAGGGCAGCGCCCCAGAAAAGTTTGGTTTTGGACCCAATGTTAGGTTGGGCGGACCCACTTATGGTTTTGTGAATGATTATCGCACATGTTTTTTAGATGTGATGGTTTTCGGTCCATGGTATTGGACGTGATGGTTTTCGGTCTAAGGTATTGGATGCTTCGACATGTATAAATATGTATTATAACATTGAAAGGAACAATAATGAAAAATCAAGCTGGTAGTCCCGGTTTTGGGATCCAGGGGAAATCTCTATGTATTTGTGTTTTATGTGTTATGCTCTCGCATTGTTTATTTTATGTGTTTAGAATTCATATGCAGGTAATTTATGTACAGGGTTAAAATCTATATTTGGTATCAAAGTTGTTTTGGCTTCAAGGGGATGCCTTTGTTGCTGAGGGGTTCCGCTCGGGCCTATGGTAGACCCTGTTCAGTGGGAGATCTGTGAGATTGGTTCTGGTGGTGAAAGAATATGGCGAGCATTGGAAAAATAGAGATCAAGAAATTTAATGGTCAGATTTTTGAGTTGTGGAAACTCAAGATGGAGGATCTGTTGGTGGATAAAGATCAGTGGATTGCGGTAGATCTAGGTACTAAACCAACGAGAGTGTCTGATGAAGAGTGGAAGAAGTTTGATCGGAAGGAAAAGAGCACAATATGATTGTGTGTCTTAGATTCAGTATTGTTGAATGTATCAGGTAAAGCTACGACAAAGGCTTTGTGGGACAAGTTAGGGACTTTGTACCAATCTAAGTCTCTAATGAATAAACTGTTCCTACGGAAAAATCTGTATAACCTGAGGATGAATGATAGAGATTCGGTGACATGGCATATGAATGCATTTAATACTGTGGTAAGTCAGTTATCGTCTGTTGATATCAAAATTTCAGATGAAGTTAAGTGCATTAGTTTGTTGGTTCTCTACCAAATTTGTGGGATAGTCTAGTTATTGCAATAGGTAGCAATGCAACTACCTTGCAGTTTAATGAAATAGTCGCATCCTTGCTAACGGAGGAGATGAGACAAAAAATATGGAGGGCCAGAATGGTGATGCCTTGTCTACACAAGGACGGTCCCAGAAAAGAAAAAAATTAATAAATAAATAAATCAGTCATCGAGTGGGAGATCTAAATCTCCCGGAAAACTAGTAAAGGTGGTGTGCTGGAAATGCGGAAAGGAAGGTCACTACAAAAGGGACTGTAAATCTAAAGCTCCTGACAAAGGAAAGGGTCTGATGATGTTTCTTCTGCAGAAGCAAAAACCACCTTTGATGAAGGTGCAAATGTGTACTTGGCTTCTTCAAGTACACATGTAGATCATGAGGCATGGTTGATTGACTCAGGTGCATCCTTTCACTTCACTCCTCATAGAGAGTGGTTATGCTAGTATGATAAATACAATGGTGGTGATGTCTTCTTAGGGGATGATAGGAATAGAATCATTGGTCGCGAAAAATTAAAGTTGAAGTTGCAAGGTGGAAGGATTAGAACACTTCCGAGTGTTCTTCATATTCCTGCATTAGCCATAAATCTGATTTTTGTAAGCAAGCTGGATGATGCAGGTGTAAAAATAGTGTTCAAGAAGGATACCTACAAGATGGTTTAGGGAGCACTGGTATTGATGCGGGGAGTTCGGATTGTAACTCTGTACAATCTGCAAGGTAGCATTGTTGTTGATGGATGCAACAGTTCTGTGGTTCCTAAAAGTGGAGCAGAAAATCTAGTGGTCTCTTAAGAGAAGACCATGTTATGGCATCAAAGGCTTGGACATATAGGAGGGAAGGGCCTTCGAATACTTCATGGTAAAGGTATGGTAGAAGGTATGAGTAATAGCTCTCTAGATTTTGATTTCTGTGAAAATTGTGTATATGGGAAGCAGAATCGGGTGGGTTTCCCCTCTAGTGGTAAGAGGGAGAAACAGATATTAGAGTTTGTGGACAGTGATGTGTTTGGACTTGTGAGGTTCCATCATTGGGTAAGTCTTTGTACTATGTATCATTTATATATGACTTCTCAAGGAATACATGGATATATTTCCTTAAGAAGAAATCTGAAGTCTTTGATAGGTTTAAAGAATTTAAGGCTCTAGTGGAAAACCAAACAAAGAAGAAGATAAAGGTGTTCAGGACAGATAACGGTGGAGAGTTTTGCAGTAAGGAATTTGAAGAATTCTGTAAGTGTGGTATAGCACGACAGAAGACTACTCCATATACACCTCAACAAAATGAAGTTGTAGAAAGAATGAACAAGACGTTGATGGAAAGGGAAAGAAGCATGCTAAGTGGTACCGAGTTAAGACAGAAATTATGGGCAGAGGCGGTGGAGACAACATGTTACCTGGTCAAAAGATCACCTTCATTAGCGTTGGAGGATAAGACTCCATAAGAGGTATGGACTGGTAAGAAACATTCTCTTTCACATCTGAGGGTATTTGGATGTAATGCATATTGTACTCTAGTTAACTGAAGGTTCCCTCATCTGAAACTCGTGTATCTCTATTCTGAGAAAGACCCAGTTGAGATTAAAGGTAAAGACAATGTACTATCAGTTGAATGTATTTTCCTATAAAGAAAACTCATGCATGCAGAAGGAAGAAGGTTCCTTGAGGATTGCGCAGTTCATAAAAGGTGTGAGATCAGTGTGTGAAATCAGTTTTCCACTCAGTTGGAGAAGATCATCCCGGAGGAACGGCGCAAGGAAATAGGAGCTTGGAGGGTAGAGAGGAAGGCTTGTGAGAAGCCAGGATAGCCTGTGAGTATCTGTGAGGATTGTACTGAGAGCTGGCTAGCTGTGAAAGTTAAGGCTTTTAATAATTCCTATGTATTTCCACCTTGTATGATAATACAGATAGTGGAGTTTTTAGTTGAGGCTTCCCCCAAAGTATTTTCATGTGTATTGTCCATTGATTCTTCTTCTGGTTATATGTGTTCAGATCAATGTAGCTCGATATTTAAGCTTCTGCAAATAAAATTGATAGTAAAAATAGATTATAGTATTTTGCTTTGGTTATATTGCATTATCGGATTAATCTACAGTCAGATTTTCTACATAGGTCTCAAAGCGAGATTTGTAGAGAATTTGCAGAATTTCTACATGGCATCAGAGCAATATTTGTAGAGAATTTTCAGAATTTCTACAATGCCCAGCACTTGGAGCTTCATTAGATGCAGCAGCTTCTTATTTGTCTTAATCCTCAGGCTAAGCCTGTTCCCTGGTTGTGAATTGGTCGGTCAACTGTATAGCCAGAGCGCTCATTCCTTGGTTCCATCTTGGGCAAGTCTTCTCTGAATGTCATTTGCAATGGAACTTGCAGTAATGATTTGTCGCGATCACATCCAGGTTGAGCACAAGGTTAGAGCTTTGCACATATTTGGTCGGGTGGCTACTACTATTGCCCGAAGTCATGTTCTTCCTCTGCGTGAACTTGGAATGCCTATTGTTCACAGTTGTCTCGCTCATCCATTGTTTGAGTTCGGAAACTTTGGTTGTAAAGGATTTGACAAGACGAGTAAGGCTCTCAATTTCACTTGCTTCCTTTTCCTTTACCTTATAGTAATCTGAGACCTCCTGTCTATGTCTTTGGAGTCTTTAGTTGATTCATCATCTACAATGAATCCAATAGCACGCAGGTCATTTTCCACAACAATTGCCTCTTAGCAATTTTCCAATAGTGTTGGTTTCACAACTCATTTAACGAACCGTGTAATGTTGGTCGGCAATGTAGACATGTAATAGTCAATAGTGATGGATTTGTGATGTCTGGTTTTTGCTATGAACTTTCTCAAGATACGGTTAAACCTCGTTAAAATATTTTACATTTTCTTTATGCTCCATATTGAGACTACCCAAATCTTTTAGCAACATGGCAGGGTTTTTTCTTCAGCAAACTTCTCAAGGAAAATTATCTTCAAAACCCTCCAGCTCTGAATGGAGTTCACAGGAAGGTTTTGGTACCATACAGCTTCTCTGCCATCCAAGTTACATGGAAACATTCTACATGCAACGTCGTCGTAACGTACCTTGAGTGTCTGTAGATGTAGGTAAAATGTGTCTAAGTGATCTTCCACCTTCACTGCCTTGTTACAGTCATACTTTGTTAACAGCTTCTCTATGTGTCTTGGCATCTTGTGCTAGACACCTGGGAGTGCCAATGGGCCCTTTTGTCCTCTTCTTCATCCTCCTACTCTTCTTTTGAATCTGACAGTTCTACCTATGAATCTGTTGGTTCATCTCCGCTTTTGCCTCCTCTGCTGCCTTCCCCTCCGCCTCATGTGCCGAAACCTGAGCCCAAGAGTAAGAGGTTATCTTCTTCTCCCTCTCGAAAAAATGGAGGTTCCTCTTTGTTTTCAAAAGCTTCTACCAGCTCTTCAAGAGTGTCAAGGATTTCTTCTTCCACATATGAAACTACCACTCCTATGGGAGTAGTAGACTACTTCTTCTGCGAATAGGGAAGAGTATGCACTCCTGGAATCAATCCAATAGCTTTAGAAAATTGACAGGTGATGGGATGGACAACGCGTATGTGATGATACGAAATTTCTTGTTCAGGTCTTGGAGGTGAGGAATAAACAACTTCATAGTTGTGCATAGGGGAGAGGGAGTGTGTTTTACTACCTTGACCAGATGATAGATGAGTGGGGTTGGTAGGACATTTAGTCATAAACTATTGTCGACCCTACTTCTAGTGCCAGAAATGTTGACAGTATTGGACTTGCCAACATTCAAGGGATATCCCTGGTATGAAGTCCCAACTAGACCTCACACCATTTGGTGTAGGAGTACCATATGGTACAATGGCTCGGTTGCCATTATCTTAGAGAATTTCCTTAGCTCTTGTTGTTCATCACATGAGAGTGTTATACTTGTATCTTCAAAAAGCGAGGTGAATATGCCTGGTGAGTGTGTAATGTAACTTGCATCTGAGTTCTCTTACTGTAAAGGGAGAGAGTAAAGTGAGCCTCTAGATGAGAGGTAATAGTACCACCCAAGGAGAGACACACACAAACCAACAAGGGTTTGTCCAGCATCCAGCGGAGTAGTCCACAGCGGATGTGGCAGTCGTTAAAACCAAAGTGCAAGGGAAAACTAGTACACCATCCAACAAAGTAGTCCACATGTAGGTGAAGGTAATTATAACTAGTAAATAAGGATGGTCTATCTAATGTCCTGTGAAGTAGTCCACAAGTATGAGACAACTGTGATACACAATGCAACACATCTTCAACAATGTAAGTATTAAAATAACCAAAGTAGTTCAACTATCTTAGTACAAGTTAAGTAAACATGCATTACAAATGTTTAAAGAGTAGTTTCACAAACATCTACAAAACATATGTGAAAATGTGTTGGCCTTAACAGGCTTCTGATTTAAGCAAAATTCCCCAAGGCACATTTGTACACCATACATCACTAGTCCCAATAGTGGGACATTGGAGCCACTCCTCACTCCTCAAAGCATAGACTATAGACTCTCAAGGCTATGTGGGAGGAGCCAAGGTGAAAATTCCTTGCTCATACAGTGGGAGGGGTATATATAGCCAAGGGTGATGCTTGACCCTTATGACTCTTCAACTACCCTCGTGACTGTTCAACTTCCCATGACTTGTCAACTGACATGACTCTTCGACTTCTGTGTGCGTCCATTGGACTTCACTTTACATTACATTTAGTCACAATGGATATGGCCCATAATGGTGATGTGGCTGAGACATCTCATGACACAACTCGACATGACATCGCTGACGTGTACTGGCCAACTGTGGTGTCCATGTCAAGATGTTGCACTGCTGAGTGATGGATGTACTCTTGGTGTGCTTTGTCTTCTCCTCCACGTGGCATAGTGTTGTGGGATCTTTGATGGTCTTAGTCTTGCTTGATGTTTCAATGCATGTGTTCCTTTTGCTTGTTGCTTGATATGCTTGGTACGTTTGTTCAGTTGCAAGCAAGTCCTCTAGCATGTGCGCTCCTTCTTCATCTCGTTCGTCATCTCTCCATGTTCCATCAGTGTACCTTTTCTTGCAATCCACTCATGACGAAATGACATCAAATCCAAAACCTCCTAGTCTAGCATGATACATTGTTCTTGTGTTTTGGGTGACATGGAGGGAGGACAACTCACTTAGACAGCGCAGAGCACAGCTCAGGATGGAATGAGGAATTCCGAAAGGATAACTTGCATTGTCGGGAAAAAAAGTGCAGTGACCACTGGGAGGCAGAATTGCGCAGTGAAAGTCATCAGCGTCAGCTGCAAGCTGGGACCCTAAGGGGGAGTACTTCAGCGTAGTTTCCAGAGGTAAGACAAAGCGGGGCTGCAAAGGGACAACTGGGCAGTTCTACATAGTTTCCAAAGGGAAGACAAAGAGGAACTGCAGAGGGACAACTAAGAAACTCTACGCAATTTCTAAGAGAAATGTAGAATAAGGATGCAAGGGGCCTACTGAGGCATGACTGTGCAATTTCTGGGAACAGTGCAGGACAAGCAACAGAGGGTCAGTTAGGCATGTTTGTGTAGTTTTGGGGAACAGTGCAGAGCAATGAAGTAGAGGACTAGCTGGGCAGGTATTTGTAATTTTAGAGAATAGTGCAGACCTAGCTCTCAAAGCAGTGCAGGCTTTTGGCAGGCAAGAAGGAGGTTGAATGATTGTGCTTGAGAAATGTGCAGTTCATTTTGGTCATGGAGGCAGTCTCTACGCAATTATAGGAGGCAAACAGGCTGCTCGCCTCTGGGATTGCATAATGCAGCTGACCTCAAGTACAACCTCAAGCACTATGAAATTCTGGGCAGAAGATTAGGGTCACTGAGGACTGAGACTATGCAGTGCAGCTCAGTCGGGGTCCAGCGGAAGAGGGTTGTTCAGTCAGACATATTTTCAAGAAAATGGCTAAGTTTCGAAAGCAAGTGAACTTGTGCAGACTTGACATTGTGATCATACACTTATCATACTTGACAACGAGACAACATATACCACCATGCCAATAACACAAAACATGTTGTCGGTGAGACTATCTTAGAGCTGAGAGCAGCAAGCAAGACACTTGTGACAGACTGTTGGATGACTGTGACGACACTTTCACGATAGTGCATACAACTTTGTGTGTGAGTACAACTGGTGTTCACATAGTGAAGAAAACACAAACGCACAAAGACAAACCTTCAAACTCACCAGAATAAGATCACAAGCATGAAAAAGCAATCAACATGCCAAAATATGACCGTTGGTCAAACAATCAAAAGATGAAAAAACTCCACAAGAGATCATGGGGTGAGCTCGAGTGTTTGCAACCAGCAAAGGAAAAACCAAGGAAGGCTCCAAAATTTGGATGCAAACAAAAATTTTAGAGGATATTGTAGCCGCTATAACAAATACCCAATTGTGGTTGTGGTAGCGTTGCCTAACAGGGGCCTGGGGACATTATAAAAACCACCTTAGCACCTTAAATGAGATGGAATTAGCGAGGGATAAAGCCCTTAAATGGAAAAGTATAGAAGAAGCTAAGTTGGGCAATGAAAATAAGGTACAAGGTAGCATAAAGTATGTAGAACAACAACACCATTTGTAAGAAAAGTTTCAAATCATGAAAATGAAATGGGTTGATAGCCATCAATGCTCAAATTTGAAGGGCTTCTCTTCATTTCAAGTTGAAGGTCATATTTTTAGTCAACCCTTTCATGATAAAAAGTTGCAAAAATACTTGTAATTCAATTGACATGAGTAAATTGAGTACACATTTCAAAATAAATTTATTACAGATAAAGTATTGTAATTCCAATTTTTACAATGTTAAAAATTAATGAATGATATAAAAATCTTTAATAACAAGCCATACTTATTTTTTTCGGATAAATTTCAACATATTAAAACTGACAATGTAAAACTTTAGATAGAAAGTCATAATCAAACCTTTTTGTGACACCCATATCAAATAGGATTTGTTTTTGTATCCATATGATGATTTAGCACTCCATCTTAGATTAATATTTCAAGCATGCTTAACCATAGGAGTCATGTTTGTTGTAAATATCATTAGAAAATAATAAATTGGCATAGACCTTGAGGCCTTTATTGAAGGGGTGTAATTATATAAAAACATTACAAGAACCATGAAGGGATCCATCTTGCTTTATATGGCTCTAGGAACATGAAAATGTAGTATGATTCCATCCATTTCTTATTGTGTAGGATAAGACCTCTATAATTTCTAATATCAATACAAACACAAAGTGAAAGGAAAATACTCATCAAGACCACCAAGTATGTTATTCTCACTAAGGACATTGGATGTTCACTTTATCTCTCAAATTGTTCAAAAATTGCATAACATTATGGATTTAAAGCATAATCCCCATTGCATAGATCTCATGATAACATTAATTATGTTATTTTCTTCATATCTTACATAAGAATCCCACTTAAGCATCAAAAAAGTTGTTCCAATCATTAAGGTTGTAAAGGATGCATTTCTCTTGGGGTTCTATTAAGGCAAAGGGAAAGAGATATAAGGACCATTCTAAAATATTTAACACTTAAATTATTGTCACACTTATGCCAATGTTTCTATAAATAGGAAGAAGAAAGTGAAAGTGTGATAGATAAATATGCATTAAACTAAGAAAAGTCAAATGAAGATAATAAGAAATTGATGATGTAGAAAATTTGAATGAATAGAAGATCACAATTCTTACTCTTGTAATCCAAATTTTGGTTTTTGTGATTTTGACAATGTAGGTTCATACATAAATTTAATCAAGAACATACAAGTTATCATTGATCTTAATAGGTTTTTCATCTTGAACAAAATAATTAACATGTTTATGTGTGAAACAAATAAAAACTATGCATTATGTTTACAATAAGTTTGACCAAACCTATACAAGGTTTGTGGATTTTTGAGAGATTTATATTCAAGTATTAATTATGTGTGTTTTCCTTAACTATCTATTGCCATAATGCAAATGCGAAGAACTACATAGTGGTTAAGAGGCCAACAAATGTTCTCAAATAAATAAGAAAATATTAGATATCAATTCTATTACTATGTTATATTTACCAATATGTTAGATGTTTTTATATAGATGGAACATTATATGAACATGAAGAAAGTGATATGACTTGATTTCTTTTGGTTCTATAGATGACTATTGTTTTCTCTTTAAAACTATCACTAAACCTATACATTTAGAGTGAATCTTTCCAATAAGTTTGTAATGCATTATAGTTAACACCCATGACTAATTGTTTTAATTTTTTTCAAAGAAAAGAGTGGAGGAAAAGATAATGAAGGAAATGACATGATGATGACCAAGGGATCTAAACATATTAAATATGGATATAAAACATCATACCAATTATCATATCAATAAGGATTCAAAAACCACACTTAACGCATGAATTCAATTGGGGATTCAAATAAATAAGGTGTCCAAGATTCTCTTGGAAGCTTACATTAAGTGACACTTAAAATAGTGTATATGACAGTGATAGGATTCTCTACCCATGAGTTTGTGATGGAGTTTATGTTGTGGAAGGGTACCATATCAAGGAATAGATGGGAAACAACAAGAATATAGATGAATTTAGTCTTTAGATTCCAAAGAAAAGTAATAGGTATAAAATCATAAATCTTTCTCATGATTCACATCCATCCTCATATAATACGAAAGATATAATGCTCGTTGAGCATCTAAGAGTTGGGAGAGTTAGAAGTTGACGAGTTCTTGAAAATGTGAACCTTAATTTTTTAAATTTCATAAAATGTTGTTCCTTCATAAATGATAAGTGATTTCAAAAATTTATATATATTTTTTAAGGTTGTTTTTTTAAGTATCCCTGTAAGAAAAGGTTGAACCCCGTGGAAGAGATGGAAACAGTTCAATTTTGATCATTGATAGCCATAAACGTCTAGAAATAGAAAACAAGACTTTCAAGGGAGAATTGGCAAGGAACGAGAAGGAATTGGTTGCTCAAATTATTAGGGAAAAAGTCATAAGGATATCCATACTAAATTGGCCTAGCTAGTAGAGGATATGTTGAGTTGTAGGAAGCCAATGAAAGTATCTTCCCTTTTCCTCAAAGGGTACTGGTGGAAATTTCAATTGTAGAATCTATAGCAACATGTTGCACTTAAAATAGAGACCCCAAAAGAGTTTATGGATGAATACTTGAATAGTGATGAAGAATTGGGGGCCACATTGTGTGAATTCTATGTGCACAACCTTGCACTCCCACAATCCTACAAATGGAGCCTAAAACGATATGTAAATAATATCCAAATCAAGGCACTATCATCTTGGCTTCAACATAAAGAGTTAAGAGTATTTTAACTAAACAAACATAAATAAAATAGCTACGTAGCCCTCTTTTGGTCATAGTTGAAGACCCTAAACCAGAAGAGATCATGATCATCCATGGAGCTCTCACCTTAGATGCCAAAGTGGATCCCATCTAAGAGGAAGATATCTTAAGGTTCTTGGGGGAGAAAACAACTCAATATTGTGAAAGAAGGTGGTATTTACTACCAGATGGTCTACAACTAATGGAACCCCATTCACCTAGTAATACAAGCTTCCTTATTTAGGGCCTCACTTTGTAATGGATCTCTATGAAAATTTTAAGTGAAGTGGATTGTGCTCAAATTCAACCCACCTCTTCTCTTATAGCACTCATCACTAGAAGGTAGGATATGAAGAAAGAAAAGGAAAATTGGACATAGGTTGAAAATATTGCCAAATATTATGGTTAGGGGACGTCACCATGTGTCATGGGACCTTAGATATAAATGTAAAGAACAAGAAAAGAAACCCTAAGATGTAGACACAACTGTATATTTTCATCAATTTTGTTGCATAGAAGTGTGTAAATATTAAGTGGCGGGGTGATGATGTGCCTTCACACTGTATAACATAAGGCTCATCTATGGCATATGTTGACCTTCTCTTGTAGTTTATAAACCCACCTTTTGACCATGATGAGTATCAAATATGATTTTACAAAATTAAATCATGAATGGCATAGATCATTCAATACAGTGTGTTTCATTTAATCATTTGTGCTTGATCATCGTCATGATGAGAACATCCACATGACTAACTCTGAGCAAGAGTAATCACTAAGGGATTTCTACCCTATCATGCCTTGAGGAAAAAAGGTGATTTCCCCCCTCACCCTCTTTCATGCGATAACAAGCCTTTAAGGAATCCTATCCAACTCATTCACTCAAACTATTGATCCATGACATGCAATTTTCCAAGAGAATTGATTCCTAGAGCTAGTGGCCCTAATTTTAAGGACCCTAGGGACATAACTCCTTCAACTGAGGAGTGTTTGAAGGGTTGGGATAATGCCAGCTCTTAGCATAAAAAGAGCCTAGGGACTAGCCTTATGTTAGTCAATCTCTACAGTCATTTGTAGGATGTTATAGTGAGCATCAAATATATTGAGCTTCTTCAAGTTGTATTTCGATTTTCAAATGGCATGTTGTTGTAGCGACTGCAACACCCTCCAAAATTTTGGCCTGCATCCAATTTCAAAGCCTCCCTTGAGTTTTTACTTGATGTTTGATGGCACTCAAGTTCACCCCGTGGGCTCATGTGAGTCTTTTCACCCTCTTTGCTTGATCGTTCAACGGACATCTTTTGCATGTTGGTCATAATGTCACGCTTGCAACCATGTTCTGGTCATGCACAAGGTCTTTGCTTCATGTGCACATGTTGTGTTTGCTATGTAAACATTCATCGCACTCACACACGAAGTTGTATGCACTATTATGCAAGCATCGTCACAGTCATTCAACGATCCATCACAAACATCACGCTTGTCGCTCGCACCGTCGATCAGTCATGTAGAACATATTTTTTTTTTATGGTTTCAGGCATCTTGTCATCAAGTTATGTTGAGTGTGTGTTTGCAAGGTCGCATATGTACAAATTCACTCGCTCACACACTTAGTCATTTTTTTGAAGTGATGATAGCTAGATCACACTCTAATATCCAGACCTCCATCCTACAATAGACTCGACCGATTGTCACATAGAACAGCACATAATTATCCAACAATCCATTTCAATATACGTTACCTGCAAGCTGATAAACCAACCCTCCTACTGGTCAACTGAAAAGTTTGATCAGGCAGTGACCCCGGGACACACTCCACTCAAAAATTGCGCAAAAGCTACAGAACTTGCCCACTCCGCTGACTACGCAAACAAGTCGGACAAACACCAAGTTTTTGTCCCTATATCCCCTCAAGAATTATGTTGTTTTTCCAGCCAATCATCCGGTCGGCTACTCACCTAGAAAATTGCGGAAATATCTAAGCAAGCCCATCAGTAGCCCAACATCCTACTCATCTCACAAACTATGCAGAGGTGTTTAGCATGTCATCCTCCCAACAATTGCGTAGTTTTTGTCTCTAACAACCCCACAGCCCACTGCCAGCTCCCTCCAAGAATTGTACATTTTTTGTTGCCAAGCAATTCCGCAGCCTGCTACTAGCTCCCTCCAGGAATTGTGCAGATTTTTCTACCAAGCCATCTGAAGCCCACAACTAGCTCCCTCCAGGAATTGTGCAATTTTTGCTACCAAGGCCCTTTGCTGCCCGAATTGCTTCCCTCTAGAAATTGCACAGATCTGCACTCTAACCAAGCCAGATCCCACGAACAGTCACTGTTGATCTAATTGTCCATCTCAGTTCCCCAGTGACCTCTGTACAATTTTCACCAGTAATGCCCAGAGCTCGCATCCCATCTTGAAACTTTCCTCGCGTAGTTTCGCAACCTTATCCTCTCTCCTGACCACTTGCATCCGAAAGCGAATAACCATGCAACATGGTAGACTAGGAGATTTATGGATTTGATGTCGTCTTATCAAGAGTGACTGTAGATACAAGTACATGAATAAACATGACGTGATGATAGATGGGATGAACAAGGAGATGTGTTCGCAAATGAATGAACATTCAAGGATGTGTTCGCAGATGAACAAATGAGAGAACATGCGAGTAGATATTTTCATAAATGAACGAACATGTCGAGCATGCCAAAGTACAAGCAAAGGAGAAACATGAACATGAAACATCAAGCAAACCCAATGACCATCAAGGACTATGCACACCTTGCCATGTGGAGGTGAAGTTATGATACGCCAAGAGGACATCCATCACTCAGCAACATTGCAGCTCGACATGCACACCAGCAACAACATGAACGTACCAGCACTGTCATGTCGAGTCGTGTCATGAGTCATGTCGGCCACATCACTATTGTGGGCCATACTGTTGTCAAGCAATGTAATGTAATGTGGAATTCCAAGAGACCCACTTGTAATCTGAAGAGTCGCGTAATCTGAAAAGTCATGAAATTCGAACAGTCGTGAGGGAAGTTGAACAGGCACAAGGGCTAGTTTTACCCTTAGTTATAAATACCCCCCCATTTGTACATGCAAGGGACTTTTCACCTTGGCTCCTCCCACATAGCCTTGAGAGTTTGTAATCTTTTCTTTGAGGAGTGAAAAATGGTTCCAACTCCCCTCCCATGGGGTTAGTGATGTATGGTGTATCGATGTGTCTGGGAACTTTCGCTTAATTCAGAAGCCTGCTCACAGGCCAGCACGTTTCCACACATGTGTTATAACTGTTTGTAAGAATTAATCTTGAACATTTGTAATACATGTTGCTTTAACCTGTGTTAAACAATTGAACTCATTCAGTTGTTCTAATACATATACTTATGAAAATGTGTTGTATAAGTTGTTAACAGTGTCTTGCCTGTGTTGGTTACCTCTCGAACATCAGAAAGAACCCTTCACATAAAATTTCTATAACGACCGCCGCACTCGCGCAAACTACCCTGCTGGGTTTTGTATGTGTTATCTTCCTTTGTGTGTTGTGACTACCGCATCCTTGTGTATTACTCTTCCAGAACTTGTGCATGTCTTGTTGTGTTGTGTGTCTCTAACAGAGTTGGGACTTCCACCCTTCTGACTAGAGACTCACTCCCACCCTCTCTCTCTGTTGTGAAAGAACCTTAACACAAGTAACACTAGCACTCACCAGGCACGCGAACCTCGTTGTTCGAAGACAAAGAAGACCACTCTCTCATGCTAACAAGCAAGAGCTAAGGAAAACATTTTATATTATGGAAACCAGTCAATCATACCATATGGGACTCCTACACCAAATGATGTGAGGTCTAGTTGGGACTTCATACCAGGGAGATCCCCTGAATGATGGCAGGTCCAGCACCATCAACATTTCTGGCACTAGAAGGAGCGTCGGCAGTTGTTTATGATTGAATGTCCTCTCACACCCACTCATCAATCATCTGGTCAAGGTAGTAACTTTCACTCACCCTCACCTACGCTTGATTCTGTAATTGGTTACTCCTCACCTCCCAGGACTGAACACAAAATTTCATATCATCACCTTCGCTCTATCTATCCCAACACCCGCCAATTCGCGAAAGTAGTCGCACTGATCCCAGGAATTCAACATCTTCCATACGCATCAAGAAAAAGAAAAACCACTCCCATAGGGGTTGTTGTATCATTAGTGGAAGAAGAAGTTCTTTCCACACTTGAAGGTTTCGAAGAAGTTATTGAGAACTTAGAGGAACCTCTAGTCTTCCAACAGGGAGAACAAGACACCCTCTTGATTTGGGGCTCAGACTCCGATACACGAGGTGGAGGGGAAGGCAGTGTAGGAGGCAGAGACAAAGACTAACCAATAGACTCAAAGCCGAAACCATTAGATTCTAAAGAGGAGGAGGATGACGAAGAGCAAGAAGACATGGCTGACCAAAATTTGGAATGGATGACTCAGGGACCATTGGCTCCCCTGGGTGCTTTGCACAAGATGTTGAAGCGGTCGGAGAGGATGATCACAAAGTTCGACCCTGACAACACACTTAAGGCAGAAGATCACTTAGACAACTTCTACATGTAGTTGTATACACTTGAGTTACACTATGATGATGTTACATGTAGATTGTTCCCATGTACCTTGGATGGTAGCGCAGTTGCATGGTATCACAGCCTTCCTATTAACTCCATACAGAACTAGGGTATGTTCAAAAGTATTTTCCTGGAAAATTTTGTTGATGACAAGACCCCAGCCATGTTACTCAAAGAATTGTGAAGCCTAAAGGTGGTGGGGAAAGAAAAGTTAAAAGATTTTAATAAGAGGTTTCTATGCATATTGAATAAGTTCATAGTGGACACGAAGCCTCATGACTCCATCATCTTCGATTACTACACGTCCACACTGCTGACCAACATTGCGCAGTTCATCAAGCGAGCTACGAAACCAACACTGTTAGAAAACTGCGAAGAGGCAATCGTTGTTGAAAAGGACATGCACGTGATTGGGGTCATCAAGGATGATAAACCAACAAAGGACCCCAGAGAGGTGAACAGGAAGCCACAAGCTACGACAAGCAAGGGTATGGATAAGGAAACAAGTGATATTGAAACCCTTACATGTCTTGTTAAAAACTTGACAACATAAGTGTCTGAGCTCAAGCAACGAACCATTAACACATTTGCGAGCATCCGACTACCCAGACAGAGACAAGCAAGCATGTCATCAAGAAACAATCATCTCCCGACTAAAACTGTGAAGATATATGTGCTCCATCTCGAACAATGCGCGAATGTCGAATTCTATTCATTTCATGAAGATGATCACTCAGAAGGGTCTTGTTCTGACTGGAAGTGAGTTGCAAACTCAGTATGCAAATTTGCACTTGACGTAGCAAGTAGTGCACAGCAATAGCTGGAAGATATGAACAATGACAAAGATGTTGCGTCGGTTGAGGCATCAAGCTATGGGCATGTGGTAAACATGTATCAGTGCTCACAAGCAGCGTAGAAGACAAACACTGAGAAGCAGCCCCAAAAGAAAAATGATCATTACAATCTCAGAGGTAAGGGAGCTCCCCGTACACTTGGGGAAATGAAATAAAAACTCGAATTGCTGAGGGAGGTTGAGCCACCAGCTTTCCAAAAGTAGAAAACAAGCCCGAGAAGATAGCAGCGAACAAGAGTACGTCCATGAGAAGAAAAATGCAAAACACTCTGCCGGACAACACGAAGACCTGTCTCACCACAGACACCTTGGTGATTTTCCTCCCTCTAGATTCCAACATTGTGGAAGACATGAAGAAAACTCGTGCAAACATCAATTTGTTCAAGTTGGCTAAGATCCAGAGTTAGCGGGACATCCTGTTGCATGCACTGGGATAGACATCAGTAGACAACGCAACCTCTACCAGTAAGGGAGCAAGCACACCTCCTGGATCACTTTCAACTGTGATAAACAAACTCTGGATGGAAGAGGAAAACTCTATTTTCCCTCCATTCCTGCTTTCATTCAAAATATTCAACTCCAATGTTCACAACTGTTTGGTTGATTTTGGCACAGAAACCAACGTCATGCTCTCTCCATTACTAAAAATATCAATTCGTAGTGGAGCAAGACATCCTCTCATATCATCCAACTTGATCAAACATATGTACCATCCATTAGTGAAATTCATGATGTGATCATTGTTAGGTTGTGTTATATTCTTTCCACGACTAACCTATTTAGTGAACCAAGGGATTAGAGGGGGGGCGAAGCCCCCCCTTCGTTGCATTGATTACACAGCGGGGGGTCACAGGGGGGCGGCAGCCCCCCCTGTCCGAGGGGTTTGAGGGGGGTGGAGCCCCCCCCTTCGTTGCACTGATTTTGCAGCGAGGGGGTCACAGGGGGGGCGGCAACCCCCCCTGCCTGAGGGGTTTGAGGGGGGTGGGTAGCCCCCCTTTACAAGGTCTAGGGTAGTGCCCCAAGAAAAAAAAAAAAAAATTGGACCCTATATTAGGTTGGGCGAACCTACCTATGGTTTTCGGTCCATGGTTTTAGACGCGATGGTTTTCAATCCATGGTATTGGATGCTTTGGCCTATATAAATATGTATTGTAACATTGAAAGGAATATAATGAAAAATCAAGCTGGTTGTCCTGATTTTGGTACCCAGGGGAAAATCTCTTTGTATATGTGTTTTACGTGTTATGCTCTCACATTGTTTATTTTCTGTGTTTTAGAATTCGTATGCAGGTAATTTCTGTATGGGGTTAAAACCTACATTTGGTATCAAAGCTTTTTTTTAGCTTCAAGGGGACGCCTTTGTTGCTGAGGGGTTTCACTCGGGCCTGTGGTAGACCCTGTTCAATGGGAGATCTGCGAGATCAATTCTAGTGGTGAAAGAAGATGGCAAGCAGTGGAAAGATAGAAATCAATAAATTTAATGGTCAGAGTTTTGAGTTATGGAAACTCAAGATGGAGGATCTGTTGGTGGATAAAGATCAGTGGATTGCGGTAGATCTAGGTACTAAACCAACGAGAGTGTCTGATGAAGAGTGGAAGAAGTTTGATCGGAAGGAAAAGAGCACAATATGATTGTGTGTCTTAGATTCAGTATTGTTGAATGTATCAGGGAAAGCTACGACAAAGGCTTTGTGGGACAAGTTAGGGACTTCGTACCAATCTAAGTCTCTAAAGAATAAACTGTTCCTACGGAAAAATCTGTATAACCTAAGGATGAAAGATAGAGATTCGGTGACATGGCATCTGAATGCGTTTAATACTGTGGTAAGTCAGTTATCGTCTGTTGATATCAAAATTTCAGATGAAGTTAAGTGCATTAGTTTGTTGGTTCTCTACCAAATTTGTGGGATAGTCTAGTTATTGCAATAGGTAGCAATGCAACTACCTTGCAGTTTAATGAAATAGTCGCATCCTTGCTAACAGAGGAGATGAGACAAAAAATATGGAGGGCCAGAATGGTGATGCCTTGTCTACACAAGGACAGTCCCAGAAAAGAAAAAAATTAATAAATAAATAAATCAGTCATCGAGTGGGAGATCTAAATCTCCCGGAAAACCTGTAAAGGTGGTGTGCTGGAAATGCGGAAAGGAAGGGCACTACAAAAGGGACTGTAAATCTAAAGCTCCTGACAAAGGAAAGGGTCTGATGATGCTTCTTCTGCAGAGGCAAAAACCACCTTTGATGAAGGTGCAAATGTGTACTTGGCTTCTTCAAGTACACATGTAGATCATGAGGCATGGTTGATTGACTCAGGTGCATCCTTTCACTTCACTCCCCATAGAGAGTGGTTATGCGAGTATGATAAATACAATGGTGGTGATGTCTTCTTAGGGGATGATAGGAATAGAATCATTGGTCGCGAAAAAGTAAAGTTGAAGTTGCAAGGTGGAAGGATTAGAACACTTCCGGGTGTTCTTCATATTCCTGCATTAGCCATAAATATGATTTTTGTAAGCAAGTTGGATGATGCAGGTGTAAAAATAGTGTTCAAGAAGGATACCTGCAAGATGGTTCGGGGAGCATTGGTATTGATGCGTGGAGTTCGGACTGTAACTCTGTACAATCTGCAAGGTATCATTGTTGTTGATGGATGCAACAGTTCTGTGGTTCCTAAAAGTGGAGCAGAAAATCTAGTGGTCTCTTAAGAGAATACCATGTTATGGCATCAAAGGCTTGGACATATAGGAGGGAAGGGCCTTCGAATACTTCATGGTAAAGGTATGGTAGAAGGTATGAGTAATAGCTCTCTAGATTTTGATTTCTGTGAAAATTGTGTATATGGGAAGCAGAATCGGGTGGGTTTCCCCTCTAGTGGTAAGAGGGAGAAACAGATATTAGAGTTTGTGGACAGTGATGTGTTTGGACTTGTGAAGGTTCCATCACTGGGTAAGTCTATGTACTATGTATCATTTATATATGACTTCTCAAGGAATACATGGATATATTTCCTTAAGAAGAAATCTGAAGTCTTTGATAGGTTTAAAGAATTTAAGGCTCTAGTGGAAAACCAAACAAAGAAGAAGATAAAGGTGTTCAGGACAGATAACGGTGGAGAGTTTTGCAGTAAGGAATTTGAAGAATTCTGTAAGTGTGGTATAGCACGACAGAAGACTACTCCATATACACCTCAACAAAATGAAGTTGCAGAAAGAATGAACAAGACGTTGATGGAAAGGGTAAGAAGCATGCTAAGTGGTGCCGAGTTAAGACAGAAATTATGGGCAGAGGCGGTGGAGACAACATGTTACCTGGTCAAAAGATCACCTTCATTAGCGTTGGAGGATAAGACTCCATAAGAGGTATGGACTGGTAAGAAACCCTCTCTTTCACATCTGAGGGTATTTGGATGTAATGCATATGTACATGTTCCAAAGGAGAAATGAACCAAGTTGGATAGTAAATCTGAAAAGTGCATCTTTATTGGGTATAAGGATTGTTTAAAGGGTTATTATCTTTGGAACCCAGCAACAAGGAAGGTTGTGTACAGCCGAGATGTGGTGTTCAGAGAGGTGAAAGATGTTATTAAACAGGAAGTCCAACTAAAGGAACCTAAGAAGATAGAGTTTGAGCTAAAGGAGGAAGAACCAGACTCTACAGCAGAGGAAGAATCAGAAGATGAAGAGCCACAAACTCTGGGTGTAAGAAGATCAGTTCGAGAAAGAAGGCAGCCAGAATGGTATAGTCCATCTACTTTCTATTCAAATTTTTCTTTATCTATTACTGATGATGATCCCAGAATTGTGAGGGAAGCAGTAGATTCAAAGGATGGAAAACTCTGGAAAGAGGCCATGGTTGATGAAATGGAATCTTTTCACAAAAGTGAGGCTTGGGATCTGGTGGAGTTGCCGGCTAGAAGGAAACCCATTGGCAACAAATGGGTGTTTAAGAAGAAGACAAATGCAGAAGGAAAGGTGGAGAAATACAAAGCTCAGTTGGTAGAAAAAGGTTATTCCAAGGTGCTGGGAATTGATTTTGGTGATTGTTGGAGAGGTAAATCCCCTCTACGGATAGAGGTGATCCCTACTAGCCCAGGACGGGTCTAGCAACAATCAAACAATGCCATCACGCAAGTTCCTAATTGCAAATAAAGAGTAGGTGATGAAGACCTACTTGAGATCCAACACTTCAGTTTGTAGAAGAGATGTCGCCAGCGTTCCTTTGCCTTGGCCGGTGACGATCCTCCACTATCCACGTGAATGGACACCTACACACAAAGAGAACAACACAAACACAAGCGTGAAATCTAATATATGCAATTATACATCAGTCAGGAAGGAAATAATTCAACATCAACCATTACAAGTACAACGAGAATGGAACCATAATGATAGTCATCTATTATTAATAATTCAACAAAGGAGAATACAACCAGCGTCTTGACGTCAAGTCCTCCTTTGGCTGGGTGCTCAGCTACACAAGTCTTGCAAAAGCTTGAAGGGGTGAGGGAAAATCTCTCTCTCTCTTTAGTGACAAAGTCTCCTTACTTAGGTAAAGCCTTATGGATACAAAGAAGGCTTCTTGCAACTCCAACCTTTTGATATCTTCCTTTTAGCACAAGTATTGCCACAAGAGTCAGAACTATCAGAACTAGAACTACAACTAGAACTAGCTTGCTCAAGCCATGGGAACAAGCTTTTATAGAGGAAAAGGAAGAGATAAGGTCAATCCCCCACAATAATGGATTTGGCTTCATCACTTGGAAACTTCCATGGAATGGTGGCAAACAACTTTCCATCCAAGGAGATTCGAAGCCAAATCATCCTCACTCAACTTGGAATTAATTTGGTGAATGATGTGGATAGAACCTTCGGAGGTTTGAGTAGTTGAAATCTTTGCCCAAAATGGCTGGCGCGATTGCGACTCTGGGACAGAGCGCTAATGGCGCGCCCTTTCATTAGGATTTTCCCCATTGGCGCGGGCATAACATAGGGCACCAGCGCTAACGCAAAAAGGGTTGTTTTTAAGGGCAACGAGCAGGAGATGTCTTAAGGGCATATGAAGCTCGTGTTTAGAGGTGAATAAGGCAAGTGGTTTCAAGTCTTGTGACTTCTCACAAGTCCCGGAATGGGTCCTCCAAGATGTGGGAGAGGGGTAACAGGGACGGTGACAAACAGTGACAAATTACTGTGTAACAGATGCCCCCTAAAGCATGAGGCCCGAGAGAGAGAGGGGTGAATTGCTTTACAAGAACATGTGTGACTGAAACACTGCCACTGGAGAACCTGCGAAAAGAAGTACAACTGATATCTCAAGTACATGATATATATGTGGTATGGGCGCAGCCATCCGTAACAGAGTATAAAACTTGATCCCAGGCATGGACGCAGCCATCCGATGAGGATCTATAAATGGACTCAGGTATGGTCGCAGCCATCCAATGAATGAGTCATGTAATGATTACAAGAATCCAAAAAATGCAACCCGGATGTAAATATGCACAATCTGGGGTCTTGCGCTCCAACTCGACCTGAACACAGTACAAGTTCAAGCATGTGAATATAGAATTCGAAGTCGAACATGCCTGAACATCGTCTGATTACCAGTCAATGATGAAAATTGTTAACAGATGCGAGAGGTGCCACCAATAATGACGATGGTCCTCAAGGTACTATAGGTACAATCCACGGCATGCGAATCAATGAGCTGGTGTCAAACAACCGTAGAATCATCCGATAGAAGGTTAATGATGAAAACCTCGTGTCGAACGCGAAGAACTTGCCATTGAGGCATGCAGGCCCCAAGGTACCTGAAGGGAGTCTCTAGGTCACCTTCCTGGATAATGAGCTGAAGTCGACAGGAAGTGATCTTGATCGAAGGTGGGCCATAATGTTTCCCACATCATAGACACGAAACAGAAAGAGACAATATGTTTTGTGTGAGATATCAGAGGGAGGTTGAGTATTCTTGCAGAGGCCAACTTCTCTTGAACATATCGGTGGCACAACGACGGATTTGGCAGTATTTGAGGTCAAATTATCAGGGGTCACGATGACAAGACAATGAGGAGATGAATGGTCAAATAGGATAACCCAAACCCATGGAGGCAAATGTGAAACGAGATGAGATGTCCCCACCCGGACACGAATGCAGACAGTGCCATGTTCAAGAGCGACATACTGCCGATGACGACAATTATGATTCCTTTATTCCCCCACCATTTTTGGCAAGTACCCCAGTTATTTTTGGATGACAAGCTTGACGGGGATAACATATGCTTGGAGAGCGTCATTTCGACGGAACCCGATGTCATTATGCTTTTAACAAGTCTGAGAAAGGAAGAACTTGGCGTCTTTTCATGTTTAGAGAGTTGGAAAAGACAGCAAAAAGAAAACTCCAGGGGTGTCCTTTTTCGTAAAGTTGTGTCTCTCGAGCCCGAAAAAGAATAAAATGATGCTCGAAAGAACCGCTCGATCATTACGACCGAGGAGTACTTTTCATAAATAGTGACATTGATCCGAAAAAGTAAAAAAGCGACCGATATCACGTCGTTTTGTTTCCATTAATGAACTTGAAATGACAAGGGTCCGACGATCTTTTCATT
>APFE030563293.1:170605-183444 GCA_000404065.3 Pinus taeda
ACCGCCTCTTATTTACGTTTAACGAGTCAAGAGGAATAACTCGACAATATTTTCACGTTTAGCGAGTTAGAAAAGAGCTAAAAGATGACTCCATAGTGACTTTTTCATGTATTTGCCGAGTCCGAAAAAGTATAAAACACAACTCATTTCACCGTCGAAGCTGCGTAAAAGACCTGTCGCTGCACAAGAAGTAAACGTAAAACCCATTTTCGACCCAAAAATACATAAAAATACTAAAAAATAACCTTTTAAAACCAAAAATGAGTTAAAAAAGCTTATAAATAGGGTGAAAATGTAAAATTAAAATTAATTTTACCATTTACCTCTTGAAGAGTGAAAATAGTCCCTTTAGGAGGCAAACTTCAGGTGGCGATTACGACCAATCCAGGCAACCATCCGCGACCTCGTGAGTTCCAGCTAAGAGGCGCTTCCCTTAGCTCCATTTTCAAACCATTTTTAATTCATTTAGTTCCTGACTGGGCCCTAACAAAGGGGGAATTGCAAAATTAGGGCTTCGCCCCATTGGCGCGGGTATCCGGCACGGACCCGCGCTAATGGGGTGAAAAACCCAAGGGAGCCGCGCCATTAGCGCGACTTTTTTAAGAACAGTCACACTAACCGCGTGACCCAATTTGTCCCATGTTTTTGCCCATTCAAACTGAATTTTCTCTAGATTAGAATTTACCAAATTTCCTAATAAAGGAAAATTTGTCCTTGTGGGTGGAGGAAACAAGTCAAAATGGTGGTAGTATGGAAAGAGTGAGAACATGACATTGTGGATGCCTTAGCCATTGAGGATGAAGGGTACATGAACACCTTGAGGGATTGTGGCCTTAAGAAATTCTTCCTCCATCATACATGCGGGCACAACCTGAGTTGTTGCAATTTATCATTGATGCTTGGGACGTAGATAACCAAGTGTTTCATCTGCGGAACCAGACCTTGGAGCTCGAGGTCTCCGATGTGTGTTTCATTACGGGATTGTCACGGAGAGGGGCGGTTCCTATTCTGATAGGTAGTAGACCTTCTGGGGAGAAGGTTGGTGAAGTGAAAGCTCGAGTGTGCCTAGAAGCACAATTCAGGCAGCGGAGTTCAAAGGTGTTGATCACCACCATCGAGGATTTGACGCTGAAATCCATCCTCTTCACCATCACACGCGCAGCTGGGGTACAGGTGCCCCATGAGGCTAGCAAGAACCACCTGATCCTAGCGACTGAATGCCCCAGTCCGACCGTTTTTAACTGGGCTGCCGCGGTGACTACTAACATTAAGAGGCAGCTCACCAATTGCAAGTGAGCTGAGACGAAACAGTTTGCATACGGCTCCATACTTTCCACTACCAGAGGGGGAGGAATGGGAGGAGGAGCTAGGTATGCACTCCTTGATTTTGATGTTTTTTTATTTTTTTTGTCTTTTTTAATACATGCCTGTTCTAATAATGATTATATGTGTATGCAGATGTGGGCCTAGAGCGACCAGCCGGGCTGTCCCCTACAGTGCGAAGAGGCCAACACGCAGCCGACCCATAGGCAGTGGGGGAGGAGTTGATACAGAATCTCGAGGGGCTTGCCCAAGGGATTCTTGGTTACGCTAGATTGGCAGATGTTCCTTTCGCTTACCAGAGGCATACAGTAGGGGTGCCGACTTGTGTCCACCGTCTGCTGAGACGATTGGTGCGAGTGGTGATGTGCTACCATGAGCACCATCGTGCTTAGGCTTCTAGGCTTTGTTTTCTGCATATATATTTTTTGAGAGACATGTGTCTCAGATGTACAGAGAACACAGACTCTATCCAGACATGTACATTCTATTTTTGAGTGCCTCAGTGTGCCACACGATATATATATATACATGGTGTTTTTATTGTATCTTATGCTTCCCGTATTATGTTGATTTACATATTATGCAAATGTCTGTCCAATACATAGCTAATGCATCGGTTACTGCATTAAGTCTTCTTGGAATGTGATGATAAGTAATGTAATCAAAATATCTTTCCAATAACTTAACACATAAATACAACCTTAAAATGCTATGATCTCTGACGGAATATCGTCCGTTGAGCTGGTGGACTACAAGTTGCGAATCTAAGTTTACAACCAATGAGCGGATTCCAAGGTTAATCGCCTCGGCTAATAATTCAATTACAGCACTATATTCAGCCACATTGTTTGTTGTACAACCCAAACATACTCCTTGAATATCTACTAACTCACCATGAGGATCATAGATCACCCATGCCGCAGATGACAGATTGCGAGTACTGTGGGAAGCACCATCAGCGAAACCAACGTAAGGTGATCCAGACATCTGTTCAAGAAGCAAAGGACACAATAAGAGGAAATCACGCCGACACACTAAGATAAAAATTAAATAAAACACGCACACACACAACACACTCTTAAAATCATATGTATCTACAAAAAATAAAGAGCTCGCATGATACTTGATTCAAGTCAAGCCCTTTTCAGGGCTTCGCCTTATCACACTGATGCATAACCAGCCTAGATAATGTAGGCATCACTCGGCCTGTTGTATAAACTGATCAACGGCACTGATGATCTTCCCATGCCCCCCAGTCGAGCGAGGTTTACAAGCTAGAGCATCAGTGCCCCCATTGGCAGAGGGACCAAGGGTCGCAACAGAGTGCAATGAAGGATCAGAGCGAGCCGAGACCAAAGCAAGTGAAGCAAGGCTCAGAGGTGGGAGGGAGAAGACACCCATAAGGGTAGGGTCTTTGAAAAGTCCAGCTCCCACACTCTCAAATGGAACAGTGGTATGCTCAACGAACGGTACATTCCCCTCAGAAGAGGAAGTGAAGAAAGAAAGTTGGTCAACCGTGACAATTTTCCCCTGATGAGGGAAACGAATGACACAGAAGAGGGATGAAGCCACGGTGCGCATGGCATACGTCCAGCTCTGGCCCAGAAGGAGGTTATATGTAAGATTTGCGTCAACAACCTCAACTTCTACTTCCACGGTCTTCCCTTCTAAGGTGATTGGTAGTCGTTGAAGAATACCATAAGGGCGGGATTCTCTCCCATCGAATGCTTCCAAGGTCGTTGGAGACTGAATCAGAGTCGGGGACCCGATCGCTTTCCAACATGCAATAGACATAATTCAGGTTGATGCGCCTTCATCAATAACTGTATGATGGATCATTTTGGAATTGATGATGACTTGAATGAGAAAAGCAATCTGATGAGGCAGTCGAGGAACATGGCTCTCGAGGTCAAAGGTAATCAAATTCGAGTCCGCTGGGTCGATGCCACCAATGGCCGATAGTAGGGACTTCCTCTGGGGGGGCAGCTCTGAAGAACTTCTAAGGTGGACATAGCCGATGGAGCCTGCGCTAAGTCCTCTACGATGCTATAGTGCTGGGCAGCACGAGCATTCGGATTATAAGAAGATCTTCTGAGTACCCCTTTGGGAGGGGGTCAGATTGTCGTCTCAGTACTCGGTCTCTCGATATCGAGGGGACCAAAGCTGGACGAAGGGGCACTTGAGGGAACCTCTGGCTCCTTCCCGGCAGATGACGGATACTCCTTCGCTCGAGTCGTTACATGAACGGGAATAGTTCCAGCCATGAAGACCTGGGAACCGAAGGGAGAAGAAGAGGGATCAACCAGCATTTGCGTTTGCTGAGAGGGAAAGGGTTCTTTAAGAACCGCAGGGACCCCAGGAGCACCTTTCAACAAACGACTAACTTCGGACCGCCTGGGGCAGTCCTTAGTATAGTGATCCTCCTCACAAATGAGGCAAGGATACTTGGGTTTGCTCTTAGCTCCTTCCTCGGCTGGAGGTTTAGAGGATTCCTATTTAGGTTGCTTGGATTTATTTTTTCCTTTCCCTTTTTCCTTTTTCTTTCCTTTCGAGGCCTTGCCCACCGTGGTGGACTGGACGGCGTTGACCTCGGAAGTGTTACCAGAATTTAAACCACCCTGAGAAGTGTTTTTGTTGGATGCAATTGACTTTTGCTTCCCAGGGTTCGATGATTTTTTAGAGGCCGGGTTCACAGATCCAATGACTCCATCGACAGATGGCTTGGACGGAGCCTTGGATGTATTGGGCCTTGGGGCATCCGGAAAATACTCATACAAGGTACCAGACTGAGAGTAAACTAAGTCTAGGTACTGAGCGGGCGCGATTGCTTGCTCTTCAGTTACACAGGCTCTCATAGCAATGTCCCATGCAATCTTAGGGACAAAGGAAGTCGTGAACTAGTCGGTGAGGATTTGATTAGGAATCCAGAACTTGATCAACCTGCGATGCCTTCTCCATTCATGTATATGATCGGAGATATGCGTAGCCGTATCCTTCTTAAGAGACGTAAGGAGGTGAGTCCCTGTCTCATACCAAATGGGTAACTGAAAGTGAGTAAGGAATGCCATGGCCAACGAATTGAAATATTGAAATGACGCGCGGGTCAATTCAATATACCATTTAGCTGTCGAACCAGTGAGAGTCTTCTGAAAGAGGCGAAGCCGAATCGAGTCATCGAGCCATGAATTGGGTGAACACCATAAGTGATACGTCATCACATGAGCTTGAGGGTCCTCTTCGGCTTTCCCGTCGAATTTGGGATAATCACTAGGTATCTTAGTTGGAACTGGTGGCCATTATGGATTATGTAAAATGGGATCATTTGTTAACTTCGACACATCGGGCAGTTCCAACGTCGCCAGAAATGGTAGCTGCGGGTTAAAGGACATTTGTCCGAGATATGAGGTAGAGCCAGAATTCCATCCAGTTCTTGATTGCTCCCACTGGCCCTGTCCCGATGGACCAGGTCCAAAAGGGCCTTGTCCAGAAGGATTTTGTCCGTAAGGGTTGTTTCTAGAACCAGGTTGCTGATACTGGTTCTGCCCCCCAGCACCCCATTGGTTACCATACTAGCCAACAGGTTGTTGATAATTTTGATAAGGGTTACCCTGCGGCTGCTGGTAATTTTGATACGGGGTATATTGATTTTGCCCCTAGGGTTGCTGGTATCCATACTGAGCCTGGGAACCAGGCGGCATTTGATGACCAGATTGGGATTGATACCCACCTGAATACGGGGGTTGGGATTGGTACCCACCCAAATAAGGAGGCTAGGATTGATACCCACCCGAATAAGGAGGATGGGATTGATACCCACCTGAATACGAAGGCTGGGATTGATACCCACCTGAATACGGAGGCTGGGATTGATACCCACCTGAATAAGGAGGCTGAGATTGATACCCACCTGAATAAGGAGGTTGGGATTGATACCCACTTGAATAAGGATGCTGGGATTGATACCCACCTGAATGAGGAGGCCGGGATTGGTACCTGCCTGCATGCTAGGCCATCTGGCTGGAAGGTTGTCCTGGTCAGATCTGAGATGGACTCGTTCATCCAGAAGGCCGAGCTTGCTGAGCGAGGGGCTGCCCTTGCGCAACTGAGGATTGTCCTTGTTGACCAGATGGTTGCTGAGCGGTAGGCTGGCCTTGCTATGCGTAAGGTTGGCCCCCTTGCCCAGAAGGGTTGCCTTGCTGGTTTCCGGGTTGACCTTGCTGACCATAAGGTTGTCCCTGGTTCCCATAAGGTTGCCCCGAAGGGTAGCCTTGTTGGGTACCAGTTTGTCCTTGTTGAGTATTGGGTTGTCCCGGGTTTCCAGAAGTTTTCCCAAGATATGTGAAAGACGAACCATTAGAGGCCAAAGGTTGTCCCTGATAGGGTTTTCCTTGCGGGCCTCCTTGTTGACCTGGGTAATTCTGGCCGTTATACTGCTACCCATGATTAGGCTGCAAGTAAGGCTGTTGACCCTGGTAGGGTGGTCCTTGCGATGGCTGTCCTTGACCCTGATGGTATTGGCTTCCACCATATCCGGTAGCACCCCAATCCACACTCAATGGAATGGAAGCCTCCACGTAAGGCTCTTCAGGCAAGGAGGTATACAAATAATGATTCTCAGGATCATAATAGGGGCCTTGCCCACCTGGGTTCTAGACATTAACGCAAGTACTGAAATATGCCTCCTCTGCCGTCATATGATTGGAAGCAGGAGGAGCACCACTTGCGGGGTGCACAACTCTAGCAGTATGTGTCGATTGACTAGTTTGTGCCGGAACTCGAGATGGGCTTGTAGCAGAAGTGACAGTAGAAGACACTGTAACGACACTAACAACTGGAGTTGACGACGCGACACAGACGGTCAGATTGGTTGGGACTGCTGTAACAGCAGTATGGTGAACTTGGGAAACAAACGGTCCTGTGGTAGGGATGATGTTTTGATCCCACATAGAAGAGGAAGCTACGGAGTTCATAGCATCCCTCAAAGATCTATAGCACGCTGGCACCATGACACCGAGAGGTGTAACGGTGTAGGGCATAGAGATGATTGGGGATGTAGCCGAAATGGGAGTATCAATAATCGACATAACGGGCATCCCACTCAACACAGGAGATGTATCCTCCATATCGGAAAAAGCCATCGGAGATGGAACACCAACAAGAGTGGTAGGAAAGTCCTCTTCAGAGGGTTCCCAAACAGGGTTCCAAAACAAGTCGTAAAGCTCGTCCTCTGGAGCTCGAGAGTTCAACGGTTGGATGCTCGAAACAATAGGAAGAGCGTTGCAAACCGATGTCTCAGGGGCAATAGAAGATGGAGACCCTTGGTCACTTGGGACAGGAGACAGAGTCGATGGATCCGCCAGGATGATCAAGCAAAGACCCTAAGCAAACTAACGATAAAAGACCCTACTCAAAACTAAACGCAAACAAGATCTACCAAGGTAAATGTTATCGTGGCCGAATAAATTTTATGACATTAGGACACAACTTGACCTTTTCATGTTTAAGAGTCGAGAAAAGGATCCAAAAGTTGACTTCTAGTCGCTTCAAATGTTTGAGAGCCCGAAGTGACAATGCTCTATGAGCCTTTCTTTTACAGTGCGAAACTAAAATAAGTGACTGCTTGGAGAACTAGGCAAGGTGGTTTTACCAGACAATCCTAAAACTACTTCTACCCTTGGCGATCGTATGAAAACCAAGGACTTTTCGTATTGCAGTCAATCTTCCTGAATGTTGTGTTTGGTGCGTTACGGCTTGTAAGGCGGCAGACACGGCTTCCTATGGATCAAGGATGCAAACCTAGTGGATTCTCCCCATATATATGCGACGGTACGTGGGAGACCAAGCCCGTACTAGACCACAATCGAACCACACCAGGAGGAATCACCCAACCTTAATGTGAGAACAAAGGTGACTAGGTTTAACGACGCCAGAGCACATCTCTAGCCTAGACCTCTAGAATATTTGCGTTATGTTCCAATGCATTTTTAAGTTAATTCGGTTTATTTTATGGTTGATCTTTAGTTAACTTTTAGTTTAAGGCCTTACCGTATGTGATCTTCCACAATCTCCTAGATGCAAGCTACATGGGAAAGAAAGCCATTTCGTTCGATGAATACTAACTACGAGAAGGTTTAGAGTTTCAATCAAACAAAATGAACACAACCAAACAAACACCTTAATGCAGCTAATGGCAAATAAACAAAACTTTTTCTTTTCAATAATGCGAATAGTGAAAAGTTCTATTCCATTCACTATTAAATGAAAAAGAGATTATTTGATTTGTTTCTACAAGCACAAAGCACTAGAATGAATTTTGAAAGATAACAACACTGAGCAAAGAAGAAAATTCACTCAATGAAGGCACAATGAAATCCCAAGACACTAAAAAAAACTCTCCAAACCAAAAGGAAAACAAGGCTTCGCACGAGCTATGTGATCTAAGCTCAAACAAAGCTAGAATGAAATCCAAGCAAACAAGAGCAAGTTGTCCGGAAATCACTCAAAAACACTCCAACAATCACTGAAGAAAATGTGAAAAGCAATCACAAGGTTAACCGGATGATCAAAGGACCCAAAACTCCCACGGGAGGCTCGACACACACGGCCACTAGATGCCCTAGGGTTGAGGTGTGAAATCGATGGAAAGAGGAAAACACCCAGAGGACAAAGGTCGCAAACCAGTCAAACAGGGCTTAAGCACACTCCAGCAACTGAAAAAGAGGTGGAAAAATGCAAATCCAAGCTCAGAAAACAAGCAAAACAAGTGGACCAAAAAATACATGGTCTGGCGCGACTGTCAGGCTACAACTCGCGCTAAACAGGGATTGGCGCGGGTTGTCAGTTAGCTGACTGTGAAGGTAAAAAGCGCGCTAACAAAGTTTGCTAATTTCAAAAGAAAAATACGCAGTCCAGGGCTTGGGTCACAAGCTTAAGGCAAGTCAAAAAACACAGGGGCAGCAAGAAACTCAGTTTCAAAGGCTTATCTAAGCAAGCAAACAAAAGAAAACCAAGGAGGCAAGACAAACTCCAAATTTTTTAGTTCGTAATCCAAACCGGAGATCGACTGAAACGACTTTGATCTACTTCACTACTGCAAAGCAATAGTGTTTTGAAGGCTATCTGGCCGTGTTTTAGACTCCGTCTAAGTTTACAAATCAAAACAACAAGCTAAACTCCCCAACGGAGTCGCCAAACGCTTTAGTTTGTAGAAGATCCAACGCTTTAGTTTGTAGAAGAGATGTCACCCACGTTCCTTTGCCTTGGCCAGTCACGATCCTCCACTATCCACGTGAATGGACACCTGCACACAAAGAGAAAAATACAAACACAAGCGTGAAATCTAATATACGAAATTATACATCAGTCAGGAAGGATATAATTCAACATCAACCATTACAAGTACAAAGAGAATGGAACCATAATGATAGTCATCTATTATTAATAATTCAACAAAGGAGAATACAATCAGCGTCCTGACGTCAAGTCCTCCTTTGGTTGGGTGCTCAGCTACACAAGTCTTTCAAAAGCTTGAAGGGATGAGGGACAAGCTCTCTCTCTCTTTAGTGACAAAGTCTCCTTACTTAGGTAAAGCCTTATGGATACAAAGAAGGCTTCTTGCAACTCCAATCTTTTGATATCTTCCTTTCAGCACAAGTACTGCCACAAGAGTCAGAACTATCAGAACTAGAACTAGATTGCTCAAGCCATCGGAACAAGCTTTTATAGAGGAAAAGGAAGAGATAAGGTCAATCCCTCACAATAATGGATTTGGCTTCATCACTTGGAAACTTCCATGGAGTGGTGGTAAACAACTTTCCATCCAAGGAGATTCGAAGCCAAACCATCCTCACTCAACTTGGAATCAGTTTGGTGAATGAGGTGGACAGAACCTTCGGAGGTTTGAGTAGTTGAAATCTTTGCGAAAAATGGTTGGCGCGATTGCGACTCTGGGACAGAGCGCTAATGGCGCGCCCTTCCATTAGGATTTTCCCCATTGGCACGGGCATAACATAGGGCACCAGCGCTAATGCAAAAAGGGTTGTTTTTAAGGGCAATGAGCAGGAGATGTCTTAAGGGCATATGAAGCTCATGTTTAGAGGTGAATAAGGCAAGTGGTGCCAAGTCTTGTCACTTCTCACAAGTCCTGGAATGGGTCCTCCATGATGCGGGATAGGGGTAACAGGGACGGTGACAAATGGTGACAAATTACTGTGTAACACTCCCCCTTGGGGGAACACAGTCCTCGATGTTCAATGACACCTATAACCAAAAATACCAGTAAAAAAAAACATATTTCCCATGGAGATTTATAACATAGCTTGTTGTAGTATTTATAATGGCCATCTGCTAAAACAAAACCTCATGCCATCATGCCAACATATCGCATAATGGATATTTATAACACAACTCATTACGGTATTTTCAATAATCACATATACAAATATACACATCTGCTAAACCAACAAATTAGAGAATACAATGTCTATATCAATCAACAATGGAATCTAGAGGCTCACACCTCTACCTTCAAGTAATACTAGGATTCATCTCCTTTCCACAAAGTCCAGAATCCATTGCCACAATCAAACCTGCATGCAATTTCAAGCGCTATAATTCTATGCACTTGTCCTCTCAATGAATAGTCATCAACTCATTATTCTAGGGTGCATTCCTAATGCACATCTGATTCCATTTGAAAATTCTAATGACCAAAACCAATCCATCCTCGATCTTCCCTTCTTTGCTACACAGTCCCTTGGGCAGTGTTGTCAACCCCTTCCATGTAGTCACTTACCTCCAAAGTTCCACTGGCACCCCCATCTTAAGTAGTCCATCCCTTGGCAAGGCTTCCTCACATCAGAAGATACAAAAACCAAGGCATATCCCTGCCTCAAAACCATAATACTAGTCATAGCATGATCATGACAATGAATGGACACTATTGGGTACCAATGTCCCATAATGGGCCTACTCCTGATGTACTCTACCAGCATATTGCCACATGTTCCAATTTCTTTCACTGTTGTTGCCGATTCTTGTAGTCAATTTCAATCACCCAATCAGGCATTTCATGCATTCCTGTACCAAGCACATAGCTTCCATTAGATTCAAAATAAATTGAAATAGCTTCAAATCATACGTCATTGGTAGCTCATCAATAAGGTACACTTGAAATCTTGTTTACTTCTTGTCACAACAAGTCAAACTAGCATCATGTATAAAACATCACATCAGGTTAGCTAAAAACATAACCATCATAGATAAAAATCATAAATCACATGTAACCATCATAAACCAGAATTGTAAATCATATGCGTAGTAAAAATGAAATACAATATCTATACTTATCCTTCATTGATCCTTAATTCTGCCTTTGTTCTTTTGTACGCACACTGGATCGGTTGCCACACCTAGCAAATGCCTAGTGCCTTCTCCTCCACCAGGTGCACATACACATAGTGTGCATCACACACATACAACCACACACGCCACACAAACCCATGAAACACATGCACCTATACCTAACATACAACACATACACCCACACCCAATGTACATACGTATACATGTACAATGTACATCAGAAGACATTCATTAGCACACAACGTGCGACACCAAAAAATGCATACATGTACAACCAGTATACAATGCAAATCATACATATATACCCGATGTACAACATCACAAAACACATTTACCCACATAATGCACATACCTAGTACCACATGCCCTCAACACAACATGTGTGAAATTCACACAATACCACACGTATACCAGTATGATATGTACAACATGTACACAGTACCACCAGTACACCGCACCACCTATAAAATGTGTGCAAAACATCACATGTAAACGACACCACCTACACAATGTGTACACGATGCCACATGTACACTACACTACTTGTACAATGTGTACACAATACCACATGTACGTAGTACCACATGCATGACATGTATGTGATACCACATGTATACAGAGCCACATGTAATACATGTAAACAACACCTCTTGCACATAGTGCCACTTGTACAAAATTTACACAACACCACATGCGCACAACACCATTTGTACATAGCACTACATTTCCAACATGTACATTGCATTATGTGTACACAACATTACATATCCAACATGTGCACAACACAATATGCACACAACACCACATATCCATCATGCACATAGTACAATATGTACACAATACCACATATCCAACACGTACATAGCACCATCTATACCCAACACTGAATATGCAACATTCATACAACACTATATGTACTACACCATGTACATAACATTACATAATGAACATGTACACACATGAAATATACAATAGAATGCATGCACACACCATGATAGGTGCAATAAGTACAACACATACGACATATGCACAACAATTGTAGCACACATCCAAAATCACACTGACTCTTTACCAAGCAACCTTGGTCCCAACATCTTATACATGCTTGTCCTAGCATGTCGCAAACCACACTGCTTTCATTTCGCTGATGTATCCCTTGGTATAATCTGTCCATAACATAGACATAATATAATCACATAATATTAACTCATAACCACCTGATACTGACCTCATATATTTGTCATGACCACTCTACTCACTTGATTCCTCATATACTAGGAACCTCTTCATTTCATTTTCTTGCGTAAGGAATCATTCCTCTATAAGAATGATTCTTGATGACCTTGTCAAAAAGTAACATAGATACATGTACACATACATAAATCCTAAAATAATAATGATCATTTCATTCAACGTCATACATACATACATACATATGTATATATAAAAATTAGCATAAAATAACCATGATTCATGATCACCCTGTCAGACATGACATACATACACGCCTACATGTATACATATATAAACATCAACATAATCATGATCACAACAAAATTGCTAGATAATATAAGGTCAAGGTTAAGAGAAATTCCTTTATTCATGAAACACATGTACAATATTGAGAACAATAGTCCCATCATAGCCAAGGCATCTGACACCTCAGATCCATTTACACTAACTTTTCTTGATTACCTTTCCCATCACTATTTTGTCATCGTCCATTTACCACAATGGACCCAACTAGTCCAACCAACTATCTTAGTCTTACGTTCTGCTATTCTTACTCAGACACTGGGCTTCATTTGTGCCTTACATTATGTGTTGGATACCACACAACTCTCCCCGAGCTCCATCAATATTTCCTCTTTCCCAAACAATTTCCTGAGACTCAAAACATAAAACGAAAAAACAAAAAAAACAACAAGAAGAAAGCCATGAAAACCAATAACAACACAGATCCAAAAACTAAGTGGTATGGCCATACTCTAGACATAAATTAAGCTGCAAATCAAGAGGAAGCAAATAAAAAAAATAACAAAAGAACAAGACTAACAACAAACACCATGACTCAATCCCCATGGTTCTGTGGGAAAATAAACCATAGCCTTCTTCAAGATTTCATGGAAACCTCTCTCTTCCATGTAGTCCCC
>APFE030563294.1:0-11549 GCA_000404065.3 Pinus taeda
TATATATCTTATGTCGAGATAGTCACAAAAATTTAATTGTCAAAACTAATTTAGCCTATCTAACTTAGACTCTTGACTCAACTACAGAGTTTATCGAATTTACAATATCAATTCTAGAATTGTTTGGGACCATCAACTAAGTCGACTAGCCCCTCCAACATCTCCCTTACCCTTAATATCTTCTTTGTGATAGAGAAGGGAAGATTTGGAGTCTTACAAAATTTGTACAAAATTTGACACCATAAATTAAAACATTTAAATCCTTATAATGAAATAAAAGTTGTTCTAGGAAGATCACATTTGGAGAATGCTTTTTGACATGAGGCACACGAGAACAGAGGGAAGAACAATCTTAGTTCAATGTGCGCAGGGGTTTTTATTAATGCCTATGAAGGGTGGACGAGGAGGGAACTCCACTCCCTCCTACAGGAAGGCCCTGGCCAGCAAGGGGAAAAAGCCTCTAGAAGAGAAGAGCACAAAAGTGGGGTCAGTAGAACCCATAGAAAATAATAAATATCACACAAACTAAAAGGAGGTAGAGGACAAACAATAGGAAATTAAAGACACGAAACACAAGGGATCCTGCAAAGCCAAAACAGACATAACTCCCAGGGTAGTGTTAAATAATCCGGAGCTGCAGACATACAGGGAACATATGGGGATATATGCCATCATCTGCAAGTTCATGGGACTACGACCCACTTAAAAAGCTCTTCAATCATGGATCAGATACCACTAGAAACCTAAAGGAAGTATAGATCTTCACCTTCGGTCTAGGGGTTCCTTTACAGTGGTGTTCACAAATATAGAAGACAAGGACAAAATATTTGAAGGAGGGCCCTACTTCTTTATGCGACAGGACTCTACATGAGAACCTGGGTCGTGAACTTTGTACCAAAAAATGAGACTTTTACTTCACTACTGTTTTGGGTAAGGCTTGACTCTCTACCTCTTGATTACTGGCAAAATGAATCATTAATGGCCATAGGAAATAAATTAGGACACTTTGTAAAAGCCTCTGAAGCCACAAGAAGGGGAAAATATACTTCCTTTGCCAGAATTTGTGTGGAAATGGAGCTATTAGGAGCCCTACCGGAGGAGATAATCTTGGAAGTTTTTTATGAAGAATGGGTACAAACAGTAGATTATGAGCCCATTCCATTCAGATGTCGCGAATGCCATGAACATGGACATCTTTTTAGCGACTGTCCGCTCAACAAGGAAATGAACAAAAGTAGAAGCACCATAGTGAAAGAAGCAGACAGCTTTCAGAAAGTAGTTAACCGAAGTAAAGGGAGTAAGAGAGGTACGAGGAATCAACAGCGAGAAGAACAACAACTTAGACAAAATAGTTTACAGGGGATTCAGGAAGAGGAAGAGAATACTAAAGAAGAACAAGCAACAGAAGGAAGTTTTGCAGAAAAAGAGGAAGGGAAATAACCGGTACAAACACAAAATGATGAGTACCAGAAAGAGGCCACCATGAGTGATGTTGATCAAGAAATGGACCATGAAACAACCCAGAGCGACATGGAGCTGGAGGAGCACAAACTTCAAGAAATTTTGGAGAAAGAGAATCTATATCTAGAAGGCTTCTTAGAACAAGGAACCAAAGAGGGAGTGGATTCATTACCTGAAAAGGAGTTTCACAGAGTTAAGCTATTGTTCATCTGGAAAACATAGAACAACGAATCTGAAAAGCTAAGGAAGAATGAAAAAAAAGTAGCGAACGAGTAAAAGCTTTGAAATCCATACCAGGATTAGCTCCAAGAATCCCAAGAAAGAAAAGAGGCCGGAAAAAATAGAATGGGCTGTTGATGGAATGTGGGAAACTAATGATAGGTTTAGATAAGATGAAAGATCTATCGAGTTACTCCTTTAAAAATATTTGATAATGAAGTTTACTTCTTGGAATATAAGAGGTCTAGGCAGTAAAAGGAAACAAAGATTATTAAGTAACAGAATGAAGCAAGTAGCCCCGGATGTGATCTTCATTTAGGAAACAAAATGTTCCATTCAAAAGATAAAATAGATTCATGGTAAATGGCTCAACACATTTGAGTTTTTGGAGGTCAAAGTAGAGAATACAATTGGAGGCATTCTCACGCTTTGGAACGCCCAAAAGATTGACATGGTAGATGCAGAAGCCTCCATAAATTATCTTTCAATGGTCATTCAGCTAGTGGGAAATAAGGAAATGTACTTGGTTACGAATGTGTATGGCCCCAAAAGGTTGGAGGGAAAACTCTTGTTTCTTGATTCACTGAAGAAGCTCAAGGAACGTCATCCAAAAATCCCCTAGATATTGGGAGGGGATTTCAATATGATTCTTGTGCATATCTAACCTTCCTAGATAGTATGAAGCTCGTGGATATTTCCATGAATAATGGTACCTTTACTTGGAACACCAAAAGAGGAGGAGAGTTGCAAGTGGCATCCAAATTGGATAGATTTATAATCTCAGAAGATATTATAATCAAGGAGAAGGACATATTTGCGAGTATTCTTCCCTTTGGAGGCTTATATCACTGGCCGGTACAACCAGACATTCACGGTATCGGCAAACCGAACAATAGACCTTTCAGATTTGAAAATATCTGGCTCTCCCACCGAGACTTCTTTAACAACATTGCTATCCGGTGGGGAAAATATTTATATATTCAAGGCACAAGAATGTTCCTTCGTCAAAAAATACTCAACCACATTAAACTCCAGCTCAAGGAGTGGAATAAGAAGGAATTTGGAAACATTTTTGAAGAGAAGGAAATTGTGGAAGGAAAAATACATAGACTGAACAAAATGCTGATTATAGAGGGTTTTGACAGGGAGTGGAATGAATTGGCAACTAAATATCATCAATATTGGAACAAATTATGTAAGCAAGAGGAAATTTTTTGGAGGCAAAATTCCATAGTGCAATGGCTAAAAGAAGGAGATCGCAACACTGGATTCTTCCATAGAGCCACTATGGAGAATAGAGATCACAACATGCTTTCTACTATTAAGGACAAAAAAGGTAATATGCTCAGCATGCATGAAGAAATAGAAACAGAACTAGTACAACACTTTTGAGGCATTGCTCATGAAACTTGCACTAATAGAGATGAATCTATGAGGAAGATTACTAAGCATATACCTAAGAAGACAATTTCAACCTCAATAGGCCAGTGTCAGAAGAGGAGGTCAAGGAGGTCCTTAATGAGATGCAAAATGGCAAGGCACCAGGTTCGGATGGGTTCAATGTGGACTTCTTCAAAGCTTTGTGGAATATTGTAAAACAGGACATTTGGAGCGTGGTGGAAGACTCAAGGAGGGATAAAACTATCTTGAAGGCACTTAACACCACTTTTATCATTGTGATCCCTAAATAGGATGTTTCCCTAACACCTGATAGGTTTAGACCCATTGCATTGTGCAATGTTGTCTTCAAAATCATCTCCAAAGTGGTTGCTAATACACTCAAACCCCTTCTTCCCACCCTGGTGGTAGTGGAACAGTCAGGATACGTGGAAGGCAGACAAATCCTCGATAACATCATTCAAGCTCATGAGGTAGTTCACTCTTTGACTAACAACAAGAGAGATGACATGATCATGCAACTGGACATAGCCAAAGCCTATAATAAGCTAAACTTGATATATCAGAAAAGTTCTTGATGCTTTTAGGTTTGATCATAACTGGATCAGCGGGTTATGGCCCTAGTCGCCTCACCCAACTTTACAATCCTGGTTAATGGATCACCCTCGGAGACTTTCACTCCTTCAAGAGGCTTAAGGTAGGCAGATCCACTCTCTCCCTTTCTTTCTATTCTAATGATGGAAGGGTTGGGGAGAAAAATCAGACAAGCGAAGGTAGTGGGCTCAGTCAAAGGTCTCCAACTTTTTGAACAAGGGCATGTTTTAACACATCAACAATTTGTGGATGACACTATGCTACAAGGAATCCCCACAGTCAAGGAAGCTCTGGCCTATAAGAAAATCTTGAAATACTTTCCCATGGCTTCAGGTTTGGAGGTAAATCTTTCTAAATCAATTTTTTTTTCTTTAATATTGACATTTCCATACAAAGGAACATTGCTAGAATTATGGGCTTCCAATGGGAGTTCCTCCCCTCGAAGTATTTGGGAGTTCCTCTCACTGCCAAACCCTTACAAAAGAGCATATGGTAACTTGTTATCAACAAATTTCTAGACAATTTCAAGAAATGGACCTACAGATCTCTAAATGTAGCTGGTAGGTTAGTGCTAACCAAATATATCCTTCAATCTATCACTGCGTTTATTCTATCTATTCTACCAGCTCCTCAATGTGTTCTACATCAGATCGGATCCATCCAACAAGAATTCCTCTGGGGCAAGGGGAAGGAGCATAAGAAATGGGCCTTGGTAGCTTGGGATAAGATACCCAAACCTAAGAGCTTTGTTGGGCTAGGTTTGGAGGATCCTGACTTACTCAACAAGGTTCTAGGTGCCAAATTATGGTGGCATTGGGTTAAAGAGCCACAGATGCAGTGGGAAATCATTTGGAAAGAAACATATGCCAGCTCCTGTCATAACCATGATCTAATAAGAATTTCATGTCACAGAAAGGGCTTGCACATTTGGAAAAAAACCTGGGATAACAACAGTTTAGTCAAAGGAAACAACTTCTGGGAAATTAGAGAAGGAAATGTCAGCTTGTTCTGGGAGATTGCAGTTTTGGAGGGGCAAATGACATCCAAATTGAAAGCTTCCACTTGGGTTGGAAGGTAGACATGAAGGGATTTCCAATGAGATATCTTGGGCTTAATTTGGACTTCAGGAAGTTCCTCAAACTCAGCCTGAAATTTTTGCAATGCATAGAGGATTTGGCATGGTGCATAGAGGAGTATAGCTCAATTTTTCACCTTCCATCTCAGAAATTCGTCCAGTTTGACTAGTTTTGCTTCCAGATGGAATTTTTGACCCATCTTGATGTAACTTGATGATTATGATGTAATTTTGGCACTTATTTACTTGTTCTAGATGATTAAGTCAATTACACAGTCTATCGCATGAACCCAGATAAATAATGACATCTCTGAAGGGGCTTTAATAAAAAATTTAAATAAAAAAAGATTTACCAGTGATGAGGGTTCTGATTCTGTCTAGAGGTACCATCACCAAGAAGCCTCCGGTGTGCCATAATGCAATGGGATCTCTGTGGGCTCCTTCAGGAAACTATTTCCCTGTTCCCTGTAGCCAAACTCCTTTTTGGCTTTCTTTGTGACCCCGTAGACGATCATGGGGATAGAATTCATCATGGCCTTCGGAGCAGCAGTTTTAGTGGCCTCAGCTGGATCCTTGGCATTGAGGGCCACTGCCTTTGGAGCCGCAGGTTTCGCACCAATATTTGGTGCCTCGTCATTCTTTAGGGCTTCAGGAACGACCATGGCATATGAGCGCGAAGCGCAATACACCTTTACAACCATGATGGCTACATAGATCCTGTCTAAATGAGGGCACTGTCAGCTTCATCTGTTTGGGATTCTTGTTGGACACCTTCACGGGCTTTTCTCGAGGGTTTATGGAACATTCATATGTCACGGGTATAGCCGGGACGAGATCCGCTGCAGGCCTAGTCGATGCCATGGACCAGTCGGCTCCAGGCCCTAGCAGAGCTCTACCGATCATCTCCATTCCACTATCATCCACAACGAAATATTAAAGAAAGAAAAATAAAAACAGTGGATTAAGAAAAATAAAAAGAGTGAATTTGGGAGAATGCGTAAAAGCTACTGCGTGAAAAAGATCCCACCAGGAATAAAAACCCATGAGTCGAGTCCCAATTCTCTACACAGATCATATATTTCCAATAACTTTGGATCACCTGAATCCCTTTGAGTGTGGTTCCCATAGAACTTGGGTCCTCCTTTCATGTCCATCGCAACAACAATACCCCACTGTGTGGATTCCTTTGATCAACAAAAACAGGCATAAGCTCGATTGCACCGAATTCAACTTTGCAGCAACTCAAAACCCTAGTGCACATTTTTGCCCCGCTCTCCATTCTCCTCCTCCCTCACGTTACAAATATTAATATTTTAAAGAAAACTTCATATATAAATATAAACTGTTCATTCAAAAACTTCTAAAATTTTATTGTAATTAACTTAAGATTTTAATATAAAAACATTTCCAACTTAACAAGAAGTATATAAATTTATTAATTTGTTTAAATAAACTGATATAAATAATGAATGAATAATGCCACTTTAAACAAAATAAATAACTAATTCATTAGTTAATTAATCTGTTATGATACATAATGGGTGGAGTTTATAACTTGTTATAATATGACGAAAATAGATGGTTGTGGATTTTCTTTGTAAGAATCATCACCATTTTTTGTAAGTTTGAAAATAACATGTTTTCATGATTGGTTTTAATCAATATATACTTTTCAACAATACAAACAATCACAACATCACAAGTGACTATGACGATGATATTTTTCGAAAACACAATCATTCAATGATAATTTAAAATATATGAAAAGTCCCTCGTGATGATGATAAAATACAAACAAAATAAACATAGGATTTAAACATTAATTTACAAATTGATGTTTTATGATCATAGAATTTTAAATGTATGTGACTTTAGTTTATGCTCTGTACTTTTTTTTGTGCTCTTGTTTTCCATTGGTTGTTTGTTATGTTTGTATGTGTATAATTTTTTTACACATATGTAATCATATAAAATAAGTACTTTGCCAATGTGTAGAATTTGTATACTAAAGTACTCATCTTTAACTTGTAGCTTAATTTAATAAAATCTTGTTTTTTCTGCAAATGACAACAACATCAAGAATGAATCTGAATTTTCACAAGCACCACTATCAATGAACATTACTTTCTAATTAATCATTTTTTATAATTAGATAAAAAAATTATGATGATAGAATTTTAAATGTTTGTGTTTTTATTTTATGTAATGTATGTGTTTGTTTTTGTATGCCCTTGTTTGTTTATAAACTTTAGAACACAAGAAATACTTTCATTAGAATATATCGTATGGATGGTCATTGCCAAATTGACTATTGACTTGATGAAAGTCACATCTATGATGATTTTACACACATAAAATACAATATCTAAGAATTACACTTCCAATTAATGGAATGTGTATTAAACTATATATGTTCAAATTAGCATTTAGTTTAACAAAATTTCATTTATTTTTGCAAATGACTATGGTTTTCTTTTGTTAGTAAGCATCATTATTCAATGCATATCTAAGAATAAAATTACTTTGTAAGTATTTTTATTTAAAATATATTTATGATTAGTTACAACTGGACATTTCATGATGACAGGGTTTTAAATGTTTGTGTTTTCATTTTATATAATTTATTTACTTGTTTGCAATTGCACTTGTTTGTGTTTATATGTCTATGAATTCTAGAACACACAAAAAACGTTCAATATAATATACCATGTGGAAGGTCACTAAACAAATTGTCTATAAACATGATACGAATAACTTCTATGATTATTTTAAGCATGCATAGTATCCAATGCACGATACACTTCAAATGAATTGAATGCTTGCATTAACTTATCCATGGTCAATTTAAAAAAAATATATCACTTATTTTGGGAATTGACCATGACATCATGAATGACAAATTTTTTTCTTTGTAACAACCACTATACTATTCAATGTGTATTTGAAAATCAGATTCTTTTATAATTATTTATAAATAATATAATTTCTTTCCTCGGAAATCATCGTAATTTTATTAATGAAAGCAAGATTACATGTTGTAGATAGTGATAATGCATTAAATCTTGCCAATCGAAATTGGTGATCACAAAGACCAAAAATACAACTCCAGGTGGTGGTAAACATGTCACCCTTTTCTCCATTTCCTCCTTTTGCCCTTTTGTCATTCTGCCCATTAAGGAGTGGCCATTACAAGCTCTAGCTGGGTCCCTTCATTCGTTGTTGGATTTTGCATATCTGAATGTGAACTTTCAGATACACGATGATATTTTGAATCCCCCGTCTCTATTACTACAGTGATCATCTCATGCCTCGATGTGTGTGCTGGAGTTCTTGAAACTCCATGATTAACACTCCCCTTTTCTATGTTTTCTTGTGTATTTTGGGCTTCTTCATTGGCAGGAGGATCCATTTCTTCAACATTCTCTTCTTTATCAGGAAAATTTTGTGGGAATTTTGATCCCTTGAGTTTCTTTCTTGTTTACTTCTTCCTTTGACGTGTTTTCCTGGCATTAGGACATGACTTTTGTGGATGTCTCATTTGTTGGCTTATTCGAAATCTAAATGTTGTGTTCTCAAAATCTAGGAACTGTGTCGAGCATTGCTTATTGTGTGTCAAGAGAATATGGTCCTAAAATCCTTTGTTGAGGTCTAGCTCCAACGAAATTTTGGCGATTATGTAGATTTGTTCCTCAAATATTTGTGTATATTTATTTATGTATCACCCTAATATGTTCCCAATGGCTTCTATTACTTTACGGAACCATAAATGTACGGGTAGATTATGCAGTCTAACCCAAACCAACCTTTGAGATACTACAATTATATTGGCGTCAAAATATGGGAACCAAGGGATGACAAAAGTTCCTACAAAGCCCCAAAACCCTGTACCCTCTTGCAATATATATTCACAACCCTCTCATGATACAAATTTTACTATGAAGAAGCCCCTGGAGCAAAGCTGAATCTCATAATTTATTGTCCAATTTGTGAATATCCAATGGAAGAGATCCATTAGTTTTAGCCAAAAAGTGTTGAATCTGCATAATACTTCTTGAGATTCATATGTTATGAAAAAATAATTTTTTTATGGTAGATCTACAATCAATACTGGGATTTGATTTAGTTGTTCCACTATGTATTGGTTGGGCATATTGTGTTTCTGATCTGGTGTTGTTGAGGCAACACATCTTCCTTTGAGGATATCTATGAAAGAAAAGACTCCATATACTTGCCCTTGATTTTACTATGTTCCTTTGGGAATACTAGATCTAGACATTTCCCTTGTGCCCTTTGAATTTATTGGTCGAGGTGATCCTCCCAAATCCTCAAGTTTAATATGATGGTGGATAACGAAGGGATGTTATAATCTTGTAACATCACATCTTCTTACATCGATTTTCATCTGCAGATTAGACTTTGTAGGAGTAGTGAGATACCTAGAGTGTGCACGATATTGTGCTTTAATTGTTTGACGTGATTTTTGGCCAAAACCCAAAATAATATTGATTTTCCATTTGGGGATTTGACAAAAATCTGGAAGGCTACTAGATTGAGTGCCCATACTTGACAGTCACACGAATCTTCAGTAGAATCAATGAATAAGTGTGGATTTGCAAAGAGAGATATGGATTTCTGTGGCAGTATTGAATTCATAAGTGATGGCCAAACCACCAAACCCACCCACTTTGATGGAGGAATATTTTGATCCAGCAAAAAACGAAGTAGACATTTCACATCCAATGCTACCCCTCCATTTTGACAAGCTAATGTGCTAAGAGGATTGAGAATATCCAGATTCAGGATCTTTAACAACAGATCTATGAAATGAAGTTTTTGAGGTGGAATATTCACTTCTGTAGCCAATATTTTTCCTTAAGATCTGATCGATATTTCTCTTGTGACTAAGACCAAACAATTATAAGATTTTTGCTCCAGAGTCGCCTTAATCCTACACAGGTCCATTCCCAACTCATGAAAGTGATTCCCTTCACTTCCTTCTATTCTATCGTGTACATACGGGCTGAGAAGGTACTATGCATCAACAATTTGGTGAATGACACTACTAATAGCACAGGCTGGCTGTCTCCATCCCTGCATAGCAGACCGGAACTAGAATTAACTCCATTCAAAAACTCCATTATCGGACACACGAGTAGTGAGATCGTGCCCTAGCGATGACGCAGAAGGTGCGTTTGATGTCGGAAGAAACCAGACCATATAAGGAAAGCAAAAGGATGAAGAAACCCTAGCCATCACACCGAGCTTGTCCTCTTGACACAATTCGGCTATCAATCTTTAATTTGATATTTTAATTAATATATTCTTATCTTAAACTTTACTCTATTTTTTTATTTTACGGTACAAAAAGGATGGAGTTTATAATTTGTTAAGTCTATTTAGTACAAAATCAAAATTTCAAAAATATTTTTAGTCAATAAATTTTAGAGATATAAATGTCCATGACAATACCACAAGTAACAATGACTATAGATTTTCCTTGTAAGAATCATCACCAGTTTTTGTGTGTTTGAAAATCACAAGTTTTCATGATTGTTTTTAACAATATATACTTTTCAACAATACAAATAATCACAACATCACACATGAATATGAGCATGAATATTTTTTTAACCACAATCATTCAATGTAAAATTAAAAACATATCAAACGAAATAAACACAAAATTTAAAAATTAATTTACAGATTGATGTTTTGTGATGATATAATTTTAAATGTATTTGGTTTTATTTTTTGCTATGTATTTGTCTGTTATGCTTTTGTTTGCGTATGGTTGTTTGTTTGAGTATATTATTTTTACACACATGTAATATCATATACAATAATTAATTTTAGAATGAGTAGAATTTGTATATTAACTTACCAATCTTTAAATTGTTGTTTAATTTAATAAAATCTTATTTTTTCAACATCATCAATGAATTTGATTTTTTCTAAGTGCCACTATTCAATGCACAATACTCTTTATAATTGTTTTGAATTAATATGATTTTTATAATTAGCTACATGTTGATGCTTTTTTATGATACAATTTTAAATGTTTGTGTTTTTATTTTATGAAATGTATGTGTTTGTTTGTTTATGCTCTTGTTTGTGTACAATTTTAGAACACAAGAAATGCTTTCATTAGAATATCCTATATGGAAGGTCATTGCCCAAATTTTATATTTACTTGATAGAAATCACCTCTACAATGACTTTACACATAAAATATAATATACAAGAATTACCGTCCCAATTAATTGAATGTGTACTAAACTATATATGTTTAGATTATAATTTAGTTTAACAAAATTTCATTTATTTTTGCAAATGACCATAACATCATGAATGGCTATGGATTTTCTGTAAGTATCACTATTCAATGCACCATTCAATGCACCTTTGAGAAGCATTTTTAATCAATACATATTGATAATTAGTTACAAATCCATGTTTTGTGATGATAGAATTTTAAAATTTTGTGTTTTTATTTTATGTAATGTATTGGTTTTTTCATTTGTATTTGTATGTCTATAAATTCTGGAACAAAATAAAACTTTCGTTAGAATCGCTTGATAGAAATAACTTATATGATGATTTTAAGCATGCATAGTATCCAATGCAACAATTACACTTTAAATGAATTGAATGCTTGCATAACTTATCTATGCTCATCTTAATAATAGTTAAATTATTTTGGTAAATGACCATCACATCATGAATTAAAATGTATCTTTTTTTGTAACCACCACTATTCAATGTGTGTATTTTAAAATCGCAATTATTTTTAATGAATATATTC
>APFE030563295.1:2922-35000 GCA_000404065.3 Pinus taeda
ACACATCCGGAACAAACCACATCTCTGCAAGATACCATAGGAAGACCTGTCACCATATTTTCTTTACATAGATGCTGAAGGGAGCGATAGTTTAAGTGACCAAATCGCTCATGCCAAAGTTTGCTCACTTCATCATTATGAGCAACAAATACTGAGGGAAGATTTGATGACCCAAAGTTGTGAAACTTCTACAACCTTGTGGAATCATTAGCAATGCGAGTAGCTAAAATCTCTCTAGGATCCTTTAGGTCCTTGATTACAACATCGTGAGGTGAAAATTCAACGATTTTACCTTCACCTGAATGAGTTATCTGATATACAGATAAAAGGTTGGAGGATAAGGTTGGAACACATAATACATCATTAAATTGACCATTGTATATATGAACAGTTCCAGTCCCTACAACACTAAGAGATCTATTATCACCAACATATATATTTTTGGTGTTACAATCATGTAAAGAAGAAAACATGGCTTTATTTTTGGCCATGTGATAAGAAGCTCCAAAATCAATTAGCCATTCATGAGAATGAGAGAAAGAAGAGACATTTAATGCATAGCCAGACCGAGATGCTTGACAACCACATGCAGAAAGTACCATTCCTGAAGATGAATTTGAAGAGTGCACCAAATTGATGTTATGCTTCTTCATTGCTTCTTCCAAGGCTTCCATCTTCTTAAAGCATTTAGATTCTAAGTGGCCATCTCGATTACAAAAGTTGCAATGTATATCAGTCTTCTTGCCTTTGTTTTTATTTGCCTTATCATTCTGGTGAAATGATTTTTCATTTTGAGGCTGAAATTGCTTAGGACCCTTGTTTGGTTTAGGACCATTCTTTTTAGGATATGACTTCTTAGGATTCTTTGAGTTTGGTTGCTGCTGGGCGGTTAACGCTTTCTTGGAAGAGTTTCCAAGATTAAGAAGACCAAGGTGTAAGAGTTTTTCTTGTTCTCTTATTAAAGAATCACAAAAAGCATCAAAGGAAGGGGGCTTGTAGTCAGCTCCTTGAGAAATGAAGGCTTCTCTTGTAGAATGGAAGGTGGAAACAAACACAGAGTAGGCTGGTCCCAACTTAGTAAGAATGCAATAGATAAGGGCACTATCTTCTTTCTTAACTTTAACACCTTCCAAGAGAAGTCTAAGGGTCTTGAACTTGGATAAAAAATCTTCAATGCAAGAAAAATTATTGGGGTCTAATGTAAGCAACTCATTTTCGAGTTGATGGGCTCTAAGTTCATTTTTTATTCCAAAAACTTTAGTAATCTGTTTCATTGCTTCATCAGGAGTATCAAGTTCTACAATATGGAATCTAATATCTGGAGAGATAGACATCCCTATCAACCCGTGTGCTTGATCTTGCCTATTTTCCCATTTAGCTGCCTTATCTTCATCTTTTAGCTTGGTTTCTTGGCATGTGCTATTCTGTAGAGACCTTTACTTCTAAGTAAATCCACAATGTAGGACCACCATTGGAAGTAGTTGGTGCTGTCAAGAATGAATTGGCATGGACTTTCCATTTTAATAGAAACTAAAGCTATAAATGCTGAAACTAAGTGTTCCAATGGAAAGATCTCGAAAAATTAGGTTGGTTCAAAAAAATGGCTCTGAGAATGGCTTCCGGATGAAGAAGTTATGGCTTTTTGAAGAAAAGTTGATGAAGATGTCGACAAAGTGTGGGAATGTGCGGAAATGAATGATGATGTTAAAAAAAAATCCACCCCCTTTCCAAACTTAATCTAATTAGCTCAACAAAAAGAAGACTTGAACTCAAGACCTCTACTCTCATAAATTAGCTTTGGACCAAGTAAGCTAAACTAAAAGTTTAGTAAATTTTGGAAAAGAGGAAGGGGTTTTTTTTTTTAGTCACTGAAGCTTTGGGTTGCGTGCTTGCTTGAGAAAGCTCTTTTTCTCTACAAAACAAAAAACACAAAACGCAACATGGACATACAAAAAAAAAAAAAAAAACTTACGGCTTGAAGTTAGCTTTACCCGGAAACTAAATATTTTCCTCATTGTTTCTGATTTTCCGAGATCACACTAAGGCGCAACGGAAAAGAGCATACGCATGAGAAAAATCCTTCCTCTCTGTTTCTAATTTTCCCAGATCGCACAGAGTCGCGGGGCAAAGAGCATACGCAGATATGAAAGGTATAGATCCGGTAATAAGAAAAGGAGCTAAATAAACTAAAATAATAAACAGAGAGAAAATAACTAGAAACTGCAAATCAACATTGTATACCTCCAGATCTTAAAAATGACGTAGCTAGGGCTACTAGAAACCTTTTCGCGTGAAACGAAAGGGGTTCCTCACTGGAACAGATGCTCCTAACACAATAGAGCAGTCCTCTCGGCCCGAAAGTAGTTAGAAACAATAGATCTAGGAAACGACATTGAGATGCAGTTCTACCGGCTCCAGATTTGGATCACCAACGGACGCGGCCCTCAAATAGCTCTAATACCATGTAGGAATTTACAGTGTAAGTTCCTCAGACAGAACAACAAAGGACACCGCTCACAAACAGATCACAGATTCAAACACAGTATTTTGAGTGTTTAAAACCTCAAAGAGGGAAACAATCCACGACCTGAGCCAACGCGACCACTTCAGGCAATTATTTATAAAGAAGAAATTTTACATAAGCTTCTTTCATGACAGTTAACCTACAAATGACCCCATTCTCTTTAAAATTAGAGATCATGCCCAATCGGGTGTTAAGCCATGGATCCGATGTCGGTAATACCGAGGAGAGAATGAACCGTCGATCACACATATCGTGACCGTAGATTGTAAGTTACAAAGTACATAGTAAAGAAACACACTTTACCTAACTCTACACTAGACCAAGTTATACTTAACTATTTCCTGTGTGTCAGAATATCCTAACATCCCCCCTTAAGAACAACTTGGGATAGGATTGAAGGATTTACAAATATGGCACAATAGGAGAAGGAAGGAGGCACTAAAATGGATCTAGGTTGGTTTCAATCATGTGTGATCACAACAATTTTGATTTTATATCTTTCTTTAATGTTATTTTGAATGCAAAGTGACAATGTAATATTGTTGAATGATAGAAATAACAAAAAGGTAAGTGATAATAAACCTTATCCTTCCAGCAATATGATGATCTAAACCAACCTAGATCCATCCTAAACCTATATCTATCAAGCATCGAGAGCAATCAAATCTCTCGATGTGAAAACCTTTTTTTAGTTCAAAATTTGAGGAAAGGTTTGCACCTCAAGAGACTTGATCTCTCTCGACAGTTGATAGATTCGAGGTTAAGATGCATCTAGGTTGGTTTTAATCATGTGTGATAACACCATTTTTATTTTATCTCTTTCTTTAATTTTATTTTGAATGCAAAGTGACAATGTAATAAGCTTGAATGATAGAAAATGTGAATAATAAAAATGTAGTTAACTTATTTTCTTCTACTATGCTATTGCCACACATATTAGTTTTGTCATGTTTTCATATTGATCATATGAAAAGGGTGGTTGAAATCGTAGACCATTCAAATCTTTAACTCGAGCTATTGTAGTAAATGCCATACCTTATGTCGCGGCCCCATGTTAGTGGTGACTTCCAACCATACGTGAGCATGATGTGACACCGCCTAACTCTTTTGTTTCTCATTACTTGAGCTTAAGAACTATGCCTAACCTCCAACATTCAGATTATTTTCTTCAAGTATTAACTTCTTCTTTACATGCAACGGAAACAATTATACTTCAATTCAATTATCTTTTATTACATAGCGTAAATAAAAAATCATAAATAGTGTACGCACATATACAATGGGAGAGGAAACTCCCAAATAAGTCTGCCCAACACTTATAAAATTTCTACAACTTATTTTACAAGTAAAATTTTGTTTTACACATCCATGCAACGCCTGCATGATTTCCTGTCCAAATGTTGGCTATTCTGCATCCTGGTGTTAAACTCTATGTGTAATGGCTGATTTGAATGGAAAATGGCGTCAACCCATGGTATTCATCCACACATGGAATTTACCCGTGGTATTGTAAGTGGCATCCACTCATTGTATTTATCCACCCATGGTATTGTAAGTGACAACCACCCATGGCGAATAAATACCATGGGTGGATGTCACAATACCATGGGCAAATACCATGGGTGGATGTTACAATACCATGGGTGAATGAATACCGTGGGTGGATGTCACTTACAATACCATGGGTGGACAAATACCATAAGTGGATTCCACTTACAATACCACAGGTAAATTCCATGGGTGGATGAATAACATGGGTGGATTAATACCATGAGTTGATGCCATTTTCCATTCCGATCAATGGCCCACTAGTGGCAACCTTGTCATGTAGTGTCCTACCCACTGCTCTCTACCATGTAGCGGCCTATCCGCAGCTCTACCTATCATGTAGTAGCTTTACTCCCAACTCTCCGTTGTGTAGCAACCTTACTAGCAACACCCTGTCATGTAGCACTCTGTTGAATTTTGTCCTTCCACACTGCAGCCTACCCGACCCACCTTTGTGCAGAGTCGACCCATCCTACCTGTGGGAACCCCAATTTTCGCCAGCGACTAACTTACAATCCTAGCCATTTTCATCATGTAGTTTCCTTTGCTCTTATTCACCCTTGCTCATTTTTCTTATGAACTTGTGCAATTCTTGGATCACCCTTCCAATGAATGCCTCCACATTGTATTAATACGTTGTCCAACCCATTCATTTTTCCAAGGTTCACGTCTCCTTGTTTTCACTTAAACCTCATACGTCCACATGTCCCTTCAATATTTTGTTAAGTCATCGGTCGGCCTATGTTCGGTTGGGTGCGCACCCTTTCCTGTCTGCATGTGTCCACCCGTCACACATCTTAGTCACCCAACTCCTCCACACGTTGGTCGCACTTCCTCTCGACCCCATGCTCGCTACACGTCACAACCATTATGCTAGGTGGGCGCTCACAACTACGACACATCTTCCTTGCCTATCACACATTTTTTTAAATTCACTTGGGTAACTCTCCCCTCGGTTATGTGTGCACACCTTTCCAAATCGCCCGTGTGCGTTCAGTTAAACACGCCTGTCACCTATGTTCGATTTTTTGACTCTTCGCGAGTTGGTGGGTCATCCTGGACACTCGTCAACTCAAGGCCCTAACATTTTGTCTCTTTTTCTCTCCAATATTAACAATATAGCTTTCTCTAAAGTCAATCGATGTGACTTATGGAGTGTTAAACCCTAAGTAATTTCCAATGGTGGTTGTTTTCTATTAACTTATTTGAATGCAATGTGACAAATAATGTTGAATGATAGAAAATGAAAATAATAAGAATGTAGTCAATTAAGAATAGTTTACAGTTACATAAAGCAAACATTTCAGATAAAATGAAAATTGAAGTATTTATTTATCGTTGAATTATTGTAAATGCACATCATCAATATTTTTGTGTGCTTACATTGAAATCAATGCACACTATTAATATAATTACTTTGAAATTAATGTAGATCATATATCTAGTTAATGAGAAATCATCTACATTGAAATCAACACATCTAGTGCAAGCAATCAAATATGATTAGGAATAAACATCTACACTAAAATCAATTCATATAGCGCAACTAATCAAATAGGATTAGGAATCAACAACTACACTGAAATCAATGCATCTAGTGCAAGAAATCAAATAGGATTAGAAGTCAAAAACTACTTTGAAATCAATGCATTCTATACAATCATAGAATCAACATCTATATTGAAATCAATGTATCTATTTCAATGAAAAACCAAAATATTCATAAGATGAAAAAGTTTGTCTCCCTTCCTCTCTTTGTCTCTCTCTCTACCTCCACCATTTATATCTATATTTCCTTCCATATTTCCTTCTTTGCCTCTCTATCTCACCCCCCAAAGACACATGCTCTCATATAAAAATTTATATATATATAATATATTTATATATATATATATATAATTATTATAATTATTTATATATAATAATTAAAATATATCTTCGTTCTCTCCTTAATTTTCTCTCTATCCACCCCCCAAACATACACACTCTTTTTCCATATCATTTTATCCCTCTCTCCCACCTTTTCCTTCTCCATCTTCTCTCCACCCCCTCCCCTATCCACCCTCTCTCTCTCTCATGCCTCTCTGCTCTCTCCCTCACTCTCTATCCATCTCTCCCTTCTAACTTGATCTCTCTCTACCTTTATCTCTCTGTCTTTCTTCTTCTCTCCCTCCATATCTTATCAAATAGTATTAGGAATCAACATCTACACTGAAATAAATGCATCTATTTTAGTGAAAAACCAAAATATTCATAAGATGAAAGAGTATATCTCCCTCCCTCTTTGTGTCTCTCTCTTCTTCCCTTTCTCTCCCCCCATCATCTATATCTATATCTCCCTCTATCTTTCCTTCATATTTACTTAAATCAATTTAAGAAAGATTAATAAATCTAATATCGATTTTTATGAGTACCTTAAAAGTTCCTTTTATATAAATCAATATAAATATGTACTTAAATACCTCTTCATGATTTCTGGAAAGGTTGTCTCATCTTCATCATGAAAAGCTTTAGTTGTTAACCTAAAAAATATTTTTGATTTCATTGGTTTTCCTCTCATGACATGTATTATTTTTTATGTAGTTTTTATTTATGCAGAAAATGACAAGGAAGTTGAGAGTTTTTAGAGTATCCTTCGAGACGTGAGTATGAAGAAGACCTAAAATTCGAAGACCTGATAATCATGTGAGTACGAAGAAGTTTAGAAACCCAAGTAGAACGAACCTAGTTAATCCAAATATGAATTGTAATTGTTATATTAATCGATTTTTATTTTTTTATTTATATGGTTATTTTCATTTTTGTTTAGGTAGACATTAATTTGTTTTAAGTAAATATTTTATTTTATTTATTGGAAACGAATCAAGTCCACATTGAACACAAACGAAATTACACATCAACTCATAATGGGATGTATAATGAGTCTCTCAATGCAATAATGAGTCATGCATTTAATTAATAAATATATATATAAATTAACATTTATATTAATTACATAAATTTTTAAACTTAAATATTTTTAATTACAACAATTCTAAGAACAATTTTAAATTACTTAAATAAATATTTGAATATTCCATATTCACACTAAAATATTCATAAGTTTAAACAAAACTCTAAACATAAAATGACTCCACAAATAACAAAATGCTAAATCACACTATCCTTAAGCCTTCCTACAATATAGTGCATCTAAATAAACATTTAATTAATAAGCTTGTGTCATCTATATTTAAAGTTACTATAAGGAATAAATGATTTCATATTAATTTTGTTCAAAGTGTTCCACCATCATGTATTAATTGTATTAATTACAATTAGAACATTGATACAAGGCAAGCTAGTCTTCCTTATTGAAGTTGGGAATTCCCTTATTTTGTTAGCTGATAAGAGAATTCTCTTAGATTGTATATAAATAATAACTTATTACTTATAATTAAAAGAAAATGCTATATTGAAATTACTCTTCATTTTAATATTTTCAAATTATGATTATATGGAGAGTATCTGACTATAATATTATTATAAAGATAATTTGTTCCAACCTAAAATCCTAACAAATTTAATATAGTTTTACAATCTTACATATAATAATCAATCAATAATATCTAGAAAGGAATAAATGTTACATATGAAACATCATCCATCATCATAAAGAAAGGGAGGAATACTTGAAGATAAGTTAAGAATGCATTAGATTATACTTTTGGTTTCTGCTTTCAAATTTCTACAAAAGAATAATTTGCTTTCAAATAATGCCTCTAAATTGCCTAATTCATGTTTTTTTCAACTTCTCTTTGATGAGAGAGTTTACAAAAGAAATAAACATAATAGATGTTGGCACATAAGTCAAACTTCTCGAGGAGGAGGAGGAGGTTGTAATGAGGAGTGATATGGTTTCACTACTCATTTGCAAGACTTTTCGTGCCACCATCACTAAGTGTTGGATCACTTCTGGTGGTCATGGAGGGTGTTTCCTCTATCTCAATCTCTGCTTCGAGCATGTTAGTTTTTGGTCTCTGTTGAGAGTGTATTATCTAAAGATCCAGAGGTGTGTTCTACTGTATATCACTCAACAACCTGTCTTAGGGTTTGAGGATGTTGTTTTGCTCCAGTTAAGGTACCCATGGGTGTGAAGCTCCTTGTTCTTGTTTTGGCTTCAGTTGGGGCTAGAATGGATTTGAAGGGCATTGGATCAAAGTAGTATGATAGCGGAAGAGTCACATCATTCTCAGCCAAGGCATATTTGGCCAGATATGCAGATAGAAAGTGTCGTTTGATATAATGAATTTAGCTCATCATACAACCACAAATACACTACGTGGGCTTTGCCCTTCGTAGATTCATGGGGAAATCCCAAGAAAAATCACCCAACGACAAGTTTTTATGTTGGATCTAATAGTAAAATTGGTTTGTCCATGGATCTAGGAGAATTTTCATGGTCCCCCTTCCAATCTTTGAAGTTGTAGGATATATCTAAAAATCTAAAGGAAATTGACACTCGTAAATTAGATCTCGCAGAGAGCATATTTTCAATTTTTTGTAAAAACCCTTGATGGGAAATCAACAATTATAAGAGTTCAGGTTGGGGATCTAGTGCTTTTTAGCATTTTGTATTAATTTGGTCTTCCTTGATTGGAATTTTATAAATATCCCCAACTTTTTAGTGAGCATGCCATATTTATAGATTTTAGAGCTTACCTTAGCACAAAAATTGTGATAACTTATTCTAATTTTATTTTTCAAACCAAAAATTATAAAGTTCAAAATATTTTTTTATGTACATTTCATCTTTAATGAATAATCTCCAAACTATTTAAAATAAAATATTTATTTAATATTTATTATTTCTTTAATTATATTCCAATATTAAACTTTATAAATTATTAATATATCTTTCTCTCTGAAATTATTTTAAGAGTAGCACATTCATATAAATTAAATGGCTAGTAAACCCTTATTGGCATCAAGGAATATCAAAACACTTCTATAAAAAATACATCTCACATTGCTAAAATAAAAAATAAAAATAAAAAAGTTATAAAAACTTAACTAAATTATTATTAATAAATAATAAAAAGAATTAAGATACAAGTTAAATATATATACATTAAAAACAACATTTAAAATACCATGGCTAATCAATAAAACATGTCGGAAAAACCATAACTAAGTTCATATGACATTTTTTTTAATTGATCAATTTAATTAAAAGTACACATGTTGGAGATAAGTCTCAACCTTTGATTTATGTAGACTACTATGAATATTATGTGGAGGCCAAATGTCTACCATCCACCTAATAATTATTGATAATGAATTTAAAATTTTGGAAGCCCTATTTCGAATAAACACATTTATAAACAAAATTAAATTGTTATTTAAATTTTATTCTAATGCTTTAAAAAAATAAATTATTAATTTCTCTTTCATAAATGAATTTTCTTTTAAGCTAATAATCTCCAATCTTAATATTTTATTATTTATTTAATTATTTTTTAAACATAAATTAAATATAAAAATATTTTTTATATTTTATTAAAAAATATTATTTTTATTCAGTTGTTTTTTAAACATAACTAAATTTCTCAATATTTTTTATATTTTATCAAAAAAATATAAATAATTAATGCCAAGTTTTAAACATTAACACAACATAAAGTAAAAAAAAAAATTAAAAATTATTAAAACAAATGTGCATGCCAATATAAGACATTGTTAACGAAAGTCCAATGTGGATATAAGATATTGTTAAATTAATTCATAATCTAGAAGTAAAGGAAAGATGAAACCAACAACGTTTACATTCATTATTAAATTATTAAAACAAAAGCAAAGTGCACACCCTTGTGTTAACATCATGGTTGTGTTGGACATTGGATAAATCAATGCTCCTTGTGTGTTTCGCGACATGGACTAATTGCCTGTCGTGGATCCTTATCTCTGGCGATGCGATTGTTGACTAACACCTGTGGGTCCTACGAGTTTTGGTCTAACGACAGTCGTGATTCCCAACAACTTGTATCAAAGCATAGGTCACGAGTTCGATACACACCCAACTCGCATTGGGGGGAGATTGTTGAACATTAGATAAACCAATGCTCCTTGTGTGTTTCTTGACATGGACTAACTTCCTCTCATGGATCCTTATCTCTGGCGATGTGATCGTTGACTAACACCTATGGGTTTTGGTCCAACGACAATCGCTATTCCCAATAGATTGAAACTCTAATGCTTAAGTAGTACATAATAACCCATGGTTAGCAAGTGATATGCCAATACTTGCATCTCATGTGGATACAGATCTCAAGCTATAAATACTATGTATAGTTGGGGATGCTCCTAGCTGATCAGTTCTCAGGAAACAACAATTTATGCTTCCTCTGAAAATTGACAAAAAGAAGGCTATAGACAACCTGTTCCTTTTTATCTTCCATGAACCACTCGGTGCTTTGAGCTATGGTATATGCTATTACTCCATATATGTTATCACATTTACATTAACTATTTTCTTAATATTACCCTACAACCCAATTCTAATTAATATGTATTAATATTTAAATCAATATTTGTTTGAATATTCCCTCACGACCCATTTCTAATAGCTTGGAAAACAAAAAAAAGTTTAATTTCTCACCTGTAAAGAGTGACCGATATTAGCAACAAATGATCCAGGAATGGGCTCAGTATCAACCCACTCTCCTTCCTTTGTTGGGATCCTAAGGCCACCCACGCCATCTTGGTAGATAATTGTAACACCCTCCACCCACATCTACCCAAGAAACCAGCTAGTCGGGGTAAACATACGACAAGAGGCCACTATGATGTGATTCGACCTCCTAAGTCACATTAAGGAAGTGGAACCGACAAAAACATATCATGCATACATTCAACATCAACATTAGGACCCTCAAGAACCAATCCAACCTTTCTGCCAACCATCCCCTAGGTCCCACTGAGATATTGTACCACTCGACCTCTAGATGTTGTCATGCTATGGGCATGCCAGCATCTAGGGACCTTTGGACTCTCTCAAAGGCTTGCAAGTCAACATCTAGGGAACTTTTTCACAGTGTTGTGCCAGCATCCCCGAGATTTGAGCCACTTTTTCAAGCCCATAGCCTCGGTCATTTCCCATAATAGAATGACATTATCAGAACAGTAAGATAACAGGGAAATGATAGTGCAAAAGAAATTACTTAAATAAGATATTGACTGGACCCCTACTAGCCATGATAGGCATTTCTTCAAACATATCATGAATATGTAATCTACAAGTGTAAATAACATATATGAGCAAAGGGGTCTCATACTTAGCTGAGAATTGTTAGGAGGCATTGATGCCTCAACACAATGACTGCCATTTCATCCATTAGGCCATATATACATTGTTCATCCATTTACAAGTAAAAACATGATGAGAGCCATACATAGCCACTGTCATAAGACATATATATATAATCAACTTAATAGTAGCATAAATACCAATGAAATCACAACCATATAAACCACATATAATCCAATATAATACTAATAGAAATACAAGGAGAAATAACCTCATATTGATAATGCAAAATCCAAACCCGAGATGGGACTTCCACATTCCACCCGACCATAGAATGGATGAGACAAATCTCTCTTCATCCATTCACCCCCGTACCATATTCCAAGCATGAATGTGGGATCAATAGAACACATCAATCAAAAACCATCTAGGGCTTCCATAGGCCATCCACCTCAATCCATCAACAGTGAATCCACCTCGCGGTCGAACATCACAAAACCATCATCATATTGGGCTTCTAAAGAATTTGTTTCAAGCAAGGCTTCCAAGACTAGTAACTCAAACCAAAACTGCCACTAGGCTTCCAGAGCGTTTGTCCAACCAAGGCTTCCAAGACTAGTAATTCAACCCACTAAGGGATTCTAGAGTCTTTGTCCAACAAAGACTTCCAGGACTAGTAACCCACCCCAAGTTGTTACAAGGCTTCTAGAGCGTTTTTCAAACCAATGCTTCTAGGAACTAATAACTCAACCCAAGCTAAGGAAACATGAGAACCAACAAGAAAAAACAAGGAAATAAACCCAGGATCTCCATGGCTATCTAGGAAATGGCAAGGCTAGGCAATCCACTGTCGATCAAGGAAATCCTCCTTGTGAGTGACAGATCATGACCCAAAAATCCACATGCGTATGTCATGCATGCCAAAACTAGTGAGGAAAACATACATGCAACTCGGTACCTACAAGAAAATCTCATTCTAGCTTTGATCCCAATGTCCTCTTGTGCTTTCCTGCTCTTCCTTTGCCTTCTTATTCCAAAAGTCCAAGTATACCACACCCTCCAAGATTTCTCTAAGAAAAACTCTAAGTATCCAAGAGTAAGAGAGAGAGAGAGAGAATAATGAGAGAGCTCCAACATTGAATTGAAAAAAGGTTACCAACTGATCCTCATAAGTTTTTTTATGAATGAGGCCTCTATTTTCTTCATTTCCCATTATTTTCCTTCATTTTCCACCTCACATGCAACTTGTGACCTTTCACCTCCCTTTCCCCTAATTTCCATTATTTTCATAAATAAGTGTGCCAAAATGTCTTTCTGCCTTTCCAAAGCCTCAAGTTTCAACCATTGCCTTTGCTAATTTTCTTAGCTATTAAACAATCACAAGTGATCCCCATCACTAGGATTTTTCCCAACATTCAACGTGGAATAAGTGTCCCATAAACTGTGGTTATTATTTTTCCTTTTTTAACTTTCATTACATGGAATTTTCACTAGGGTTGTTAGAGAACCTTCCCCCCTTGGGGGAACACCTTCCTCGGTGTTCAATAACGCCTATAGCCCTAAAACTGCAGTAAGAAAAATATATTGTCGATGGATCTTTATAAATTAGATTGATGCAGTATTTACAATGATCAACCTGCTGAGAAGCAAACCAACATGAAAACATAACAACATAACATCATAATAAAATGACACCCATATTTCTTATTGGAGCTTTATAACATAGCTCATGGCCATATTTACATCCATATACATATGTACATATACCAAAATCACCAAAACATGTACCAAAACATATACCAAACACCATACAAAAATTGCTCCGCCTCAACCAAAAAACAAATAAGGATGCATAACTCACATCTGATCCATCATCTCCCATGTAGCTTCATCAAGCACAAATTGATTCCATTGTACCTTAACATGCTCGATTGCTCGGTTCCAGAGCATGAACACCTTTTTCTACAATATACACTGAGGCTCTGGTTGGAATTATCCATTTTGTTCCACCTGCAATACAGACCAGTCAATCACATCATCAACATCTCTAACATACTTCTTAAGAAATGACACATGGAAAATATCATGGACTTTCATTGTTGGAGGTTGTGTAAGTTAATAGGCTACTAGCCCAATCCTATCAACAATACTGAAGGGTCCACAAAACTGTGGTGCCAGCTTGGCACATGATCTAATCCATAAGGAGCTCGTCTTTGGTTTGATATGAAAGTACACATGTTCCCCAACTTGGAACTCCTTGAACAACCTGTTCTGATACACATAACTATTCTAACTATCCTGTGTTTCCTTTAGATTCTTCTTGATCACCTACATTTCATGTTCCATGTCTGCCAACATGTTTGGTCCAATCAACACTCTATTAACTGGATCACTACAAATGATAGGAGTATTACAACTCTACCCATACAATGCCTCAAATGGACTCATCCTCAAGGATTCCTGATACCCATTGTTGTATGTGAACTCAACCAATGGAAGGTACTCTTCCCACTTCCTCTGTTTATGCATCACATATATCGTCAACATGTCCTCCAATATGCTGTTTACCCTCTCTATCTTCCCATCTATCTATGGATGATAATTTGTACTAAAGGCCAAATTTGTGCCCAAACCAGCAAACAAATCCTTCCAAAACTTGGAAGTGAACTTTGCGTCCTTGTATGACACGATCTTCTTTAGAACAACATGCAATCTGACCACATCTCTAATGAATAACTGTGCTACATTGCTAGCAGAGAATGTAGACTTCACTAGAATGAAATGTGCAACCTTTGTCAAATTGTCCACAACAACCATGATGGAATCATGTTGTCTCAATGTCTTCAGAAAACCTGTGATGAAGTCCATGGAAATTACTTCCCATTTCCACTCTGGAATCGTAATCGGTTGTAGTAGTCCACCTGGATACTTACATTTTTCCTTCACACGTTGAAAATCAAAACACAACCACAAGCTCTATTATATCCCTCTTTAGGTTTGGCCAATAATAAAACTTCTTTACTTCTATCAGTGCCTTCTGATAAACTGGGTGACCCGAATATGGTTTTCCATGAAAATCCCTCAAGATCACCTTCTTGAGCTCATTATTATCTGGCACATATATCCTATCTCTGAATGTAACCAATCCATCTATTGTAAGGAAATAGTCCACATCATATGCACCTTCACCTGTATTTGTACCTATACCATTACCTATACTTGTACCTTTACTATCACTTGTACCTGTATGTATACTACCACCTACACCCGTACCAGTACTCTACTGCAACCTGTGCATAATATCCATATATTTGATTTCCTGCTGACCTTCCTGTAAGATCCTATCCTATAATTTTGTCCCATAGGAGCTCATAGACGCTAAGTTATTTACCAGTATCCACCTACTAAGAGCATTTTTCACTCTGTTCTCTTTGCCTTTCATGTACCTGATCTTGAAATTGAACTCATTGATCATGGCCAACCATCGAGCCTGCCTACAATTCAGGTTCGATTGGTCAAATAGATATGCAAACCACTGTGATCACTCATCAATGTAAACCTCCTTCCTAGAAGATATGTCTCCACATATTCAATGCATGTATAATCGTTGCCAACTCAAGATCATGTGTGGACTAGTTCTTCTCATGCTCATTCATTTTTTGTGACTCATAACATACCACCTATCCATCCTACATAAGGACTCCACCAAGTCCTTTATTACAAGCATATGTGCATAACACAAACTCTTTATCTGAATCTCCAATATTTAACATTAGTGCATGTGTCAACACCTGCTTAAGCTTTGAAAAAGTAGCCTCGCACTACTTTGTCCATTCAAACTTATGACCTTTCCTCTACAATAACATAATAGGATAAGAAATATATGAAAAATTCCTGATGAACCTCCTATAATATCCTACCAACCCCATGAAATATCTCACCTCATCTACATTCCTGGGAGTTACCAACTCCATGATGGCCCTTATATTTTCTAGATCTACTGCAATGCCCTCCTTGGAGACAACATGCCCTAAATAGTGTACCTTAGTCTGAAAGAAACTACATTTGTTGAGCTTAACATACAACTAATTGTCTCTCAACAACCTCAACCCTGTTGTTAAATGCTCAACATGCTCTTCCTCAGTTTTAGAATATACGAATATGTCATCAATGAACACAATAATTTTTTTTATCCAAGTACGGACGCAATACACTATTCATCAAGCACATAAATGTAGCTTGAGCATTAGTTAAGACAAATGGAACTACAAAAAACTCATAATACCCATACTTGGTCTGGAAATTTGTCTTGTAAATGTCCTCCTCTTTGATGTGTACCTAATGATATCTGGATCTCAGATCAATTTTAGGGAACAATGTTGCTCCCTTCAATTGATCGAACAAGTCATCAATCCTTGGCAATGGATACTTGTTCTTCATGGTCACTTTTTTCAACTGTCTATAGTCAATGCACAATTTAAGGGTACCATCTTTCTTCTTCACAAACAATACTGGTTCTCCCCATGGTGATACACTTGGCCTATTCTATCCCTTGTCCAACATTTCCTTCAATTGTAGCTTCAACTCTACCAACCTAGGTGTGCTCATCCTGAAAGGTTCTTTTGATGCTAGAGCTGAACCTGGCACCAACTCAATAGAAAAGTCCACTTCCCTATGAAGTGGAAACTATGAAATTTCCTCAGGAAATACATCCTTGAACTATCGTAAAATTGGGTACCAACTCAAAACATCTGCATCCTCAACTTCGTTAGCCTTGTTGCTAGAAATTTGCATTGCAAATAACACACACCTTTTCCTATGACTGCACTTTGCTTGCATAGTTTTTACCATCCTAATTGATGTGTCTTTCTTCTTACCTGTAAGACTCTTGGTTCTCCATTGTCATCAACACACTCAATGTATTTGTCATAAAAATCCACCTTGGTTCTATGAAGATACAACTAATCCATGCCCAACAACATATTATGTGATCCCAACGGTAATACATTCAAATGTTTTGTGGTAGGCATACCATTCAAATCAAATGCACAAGCTCTTACCCAATGGTGAACTCGCTTCTTGGTACATGTAGCCAACTGCACTAACCAAGATTTTTCATGCAATTCGTTACTCAAACCACACTTATCCACCAAGTCAAGATTAACATAGCTATAATTAGATCCAGGGTCAATTAAAATGGAAATAACTTGATCACAAATCTTACCGTCCATCTCAATGATAGATTCATGATGGTCTTCCTGCTTTTTATCTAATGTTACATAGAAACGAGGAACGCTCTGACCAACATCCCCAACAGTCTGTGCGTCCTGTGCACTATATATCTAAGGCCTACCACCCTGATTCTACAAATAATCTCTCCTGCAATGATCTTTTCCACAAGTCCAACACTCTATAGGCTTCCAACATGCACCCTTATTCTGCTCCTCAATTTGATGTCCCTGTCCTCTATCTAATGCGTTCAACTTCTTATATGGTGCAACATTTTCTCTATTATTTGCACCTTGAGGTCTTGCTTGCTTTCTATCCCATTTTCCTTTTTCTTTGCATTACCTATCTAGTCTAGCTTCGTCTTAGATATGTGCTTCGATTGTTCATAGCAATGCCTTAACTTTTGAATGGCCTCCTCTAATGGTCTAGGCTCATCGAAATCAATCATTTCTTTGAATGAAACCTATAATCCATTAATGAACCTCTGAATATTGGTCTTTTCCTCTGTGAGATAAGGCACATACCTCAGTAACTCCAAGAACCTGCTAGTGTACTCCTCATCTGTCATTGATCTCATCTTTAGCTCATAGAATTCTTTTGACCTATCATCAAAGTATCTCTCCGAAAAATAATTATTCTTGAATAACCACTCAAACTCACTCCAATTCAAGTCTTACTTGTGAATACATATGACATTCTTCACATCTTCCCACTAAATGTCTACTTTACCTTTGACACTGAATGTAGCTACTCTGGCTTTCATGTTCTATGAATAGGCATGCAACCTGAAGAACTTCTTCATGCCAAGAAACGATGCCTCTACATCCTGCGATTTCTTCATCTCTCTATCAAAATTAGGCGGATTTTATTTCTTAAACTCTTATTACAATTATCCCCTATCACTCCTCCTATAAGGATGATAATGATGATGATCATACTGCCTATCTGAATCAAAACTAGAATAATACCCATGTTTATCCCTTTTTCTCTCTAGAGTGTTCAACAATATTCCATCTCTAACCATGTTATCTCTATCTGACTTGTGACCACCATGCGACCTACTACCATATGCCCCATTAGTTATGTCCTTCTTCTCATAGATGATCCGATGTGGTCCCTATCGCTACAAATCTAAAAAGCTCTAAAGTGTCACTGTATTTACCTCTGCTTGTTTCTCACGTGCCTGCATGATTTTGTCATTATCTGCCTTACAACTCCTTATTTCTTCCTTTAAGATTCTAAGTGTGTTTGCCAAATCGAAAGAGTTCCCAACGCCATATTACTCTTTTGATTCATAGGGAGAGTCCTTGTAGTCTACCATCTTGCTAGTCATTTGATATTTCTTCCTGCAAGGTATATTATGTTAGCTAAACCAAATCACAATAAACCAATGTACCTTAGTATAGGTCGAGGAGGATACCTTGTCTGCAAGATCAACAAATTAGCATAATACATGTATAACATAATCATGACAACATATGGAAACATAACACATAAGCATATAACCATGCAACCATCATTCTAGCTAGGGTCCAGTCATCAATGCATGACCTTATCAACAACTCATACCGTGACCTCATGCATGAAAAAAACCACAAAATCATTGTATTCTTCACTACATGCAAACATTAACATCCATAAGCAATGTGTAACCAACCATACACATACATAAACACATGGAATCAAACATAAATGAATAATACTTGTAACCAAACCTACAAAAATGATATATGCAACCAAGCATACAAGAATGCAACCAAACATACAAGAATGTAACCAAGCATACAATAATGATGAATGTAAGTGACATATAACAACTTGTAATCAATCATACACTCACGAAGATGTACTCCGCAATAAAAACGTCAACTTCCACATGGCGACATTACTACGACCATGATTAACATTATGCAAATGCAACAAGCACATGAAATGCAAGTCTAAGAGACACACATGCAACTAAAATGCATGCATGACCAACACACAACCCATCCAGTCTGAGGAGTGAACCATGCTTTGATACCACTCTGTAACACCATCCTCTAACATCTACCCATGCAATCACCCAGCGAGGGTAAACATGTGATGAGAGGCCACTATGATATGATTCGACCTCCTAGGTCACATTAAGGAAGTGGAACCAACCGAAACACACCATACAAACATTCAACATTAGCATTATGACCCTTAAGAACCAATCCAACCTTTCTACCAACCAGCCCCTGGGTCCCATTGAGATTTTGGACCACTTGACCTTTGTATGCTCTCATATTATGGGCATGCCAACATCCAAGGACCTTTGGTTGCTCTCACAAGCTTGCAAGCCAATGTCAAGGGAATTTTTTTCACAGTGTTGTGCCAACATCCCAAGATTTGAGCCTCTTTTTCAGGCCTAGAGCCTAGATCACTACCTAGAATAGAATGACATCTTCAGAATAGTAAGATAACATGGAAATGACAGTGCAAAAAATTACTTGAATAAGACCTTGACTAGACCCCACTAGCCATGACAGGAATTTCATCAAAAATATCACTGATATGTAATCTACATGTGTAAATAACATATCTGAGCATAGGGGTCTCATACTTAGCTGAGAATCACTAAGAGGCATTGATGCCCCAACACGTTGACTACCATTTCATACATTAGGTCATATATACATTGCTCATCCATTTACAAGTAAAAACATGATGAGAGTCATACATAGCCTTTGTCATAAGACACACACACACACACACACACACACACACATGTGTGTGTGTGTGTGTGTGTGTGTGTGTGTACATAACCATCATAATAGCAATAGAAATACCAATGAAATCACAAACATATAAACCACATATAATCTATTATAATACTCATCGAAATACAAGGAGAAATAACCTCATATTGATGATGCAAAATCCAAACCTGAGATGGAACTCCCATGTTCCACCCGACTGTAGAATGGTTGAGCCAAATATCTCTTCATCCATTCACCCCCATGCCATATTCCAAGCATAAATGTGGGGATCTCATCAAATACATCAATTCAAAACCATCGAGAGATTCTAGAGGCCTCCACCTCAACTCATCAACATTGATTCCACCTCACGGTTAGACATCACAAAACCATCATCAAATTGGTCTTAGTCCAAGCCTTCCAGGGCTTCCAGAGCGTTTGTTCCAACCAAGAAGTAACTCAACCCACAACTGTCACTGAGCTTCAAGGTAATTTTTCCAACCAAGGCTTCCAATACTAGTAACTCAACCCACCAAGGGATTCTAAAGTGTTTGTCCAACCAAGGCTTCCAAGACTAGTAACTCAACCCAGTTGTTACAAGGCTTCCAGAGCATTTTTCAAACTAAGGCTTCCAGGAACTAATAACTCAACCCAAGCTAAGGTTGCATGAGAACCAATGAAAACAAAACAAGGAAATAACCAACAATCTCCATGGCTATCTAGGAAATGGCAAGGCTAGGAAATCCACTACCAATCCAGGCAATCCTCCATGCCAGTGACAGATCATGACCAAAAAATCCACATGCAGATGCCATGCATACCAAAACTAGTGAGGAAAACATACATGAAACTCGGTACCTACAAGCAAATCCCATTGTAGCTACTGATCCCGATGTCCTCTTGCACTTTCCTTCTCTTCTTTTGCCTTCTTCCTCCAAAAATCTATGTATGCCACACCCCCCAAGGGTGTTCCAATAAAAACTCTAAGCATCCAAGAGTAAGAGAGAGAGAGAGATAATAGTGAGAGAGCTCCAACACTAAACTGACAAAAGGTTACCAATTGATCCTCAGAAGCCTTTTTATAAATGAGGCCTCTATTTTCTTCATTTTCGATTATTTTCCTTCATTTTCATCCTCAGATGCAACCTGTGACCTTTCACCTCCTTTTCTTGTAATTTCCATTATTTTCATAAATAAATTTCCAAAATGCCATTTTTCCTTTCCAAAGCCTTAGCCATTTCCTTTGTGAATTTCCTTAGCCATTAAACAATCACAAGTGATCCTCGTCACTATAATTTTGCCCAACATTCATCTTAGGATAAGTGTCCCATAAATCGTGGTTAATATTTTTCCTTCTTTAACTTTTATTACATGGAATTTTCGCCAAGCTTGTTAAAAGAATGGTAAGGCAACCCATATCTGTATGAGATTTGTAGAAACTCTCCTCAACAGATCCTGCTTTAGCATTTCAGTTACAGTACCAATTAATGTGTAGAAACTTATCAAATGGTGTTGATATGTAGTTCTTACCCACATCCACACCCAAAATGTACATAATATGTTTTAGCATTCTATGTTACAGATGCATCATCCCCAACATGTATTTTTGGATCGTCTCTTTGCAAGACATGATAAAAACTATCAAATACTTATTTCGGATATGGGTGAGTTCATAAGTAGAGGTTTTAATTTTTTATAACCATTTTGTGAAAAATACATAAGCATACCAATATTTTTGGTCACAACTTGGAAGAAATGGCCATTTCTTTGATGTCAGTGGGCAGTGAAAAAATGTCTCATGAAATGAAGTCCAGTGTTAGAATAAGATGTGGGTAAACTTCGTGGTTGATGATATGGAAGAAGCCCAATTCATTGCATCTCTCAGCTTCTCAAGTTCCATCTATTCATCGTCTCTTCTTCCATATTTACTTGAAAGGAGGAGATTAAGATCAATGACGAGGAGATACAAATTAACTTATGTTATCACTGCATAGGGTTGCACAAAAGAAGTTAAAAGATGAACACTTGTATAATACATGGTTGAACATGCAAGCTTTATTTTATGGCTCCCCTATGCTGTCTCAAAATATACTCAAACAAAATCAAGGGAATTTGGTACATGCATTCCTTTTGGGTTGATTATCATAGTATAGATGATTCAAGATCTCCTTTCATAAAGAAGTATCAATTAGTGGTTGCTTACAATTGGTCTTGAGAAACTCTCTCAAATTTGAATAAGTTTTTCTAGGAGGGTGAGATACTATCATCAAATATGATCTTAGTATTTTCACATATGTAGTTAGGTTATCTCAATATTTTTTTTTGCGAATTTACCATTCATGGAGGGAAAACTGAATTGAATTGCAAATACATAAATAGAAGCTCCTTTGACTAGCGATCAATGACCTATAATCATCATGTGTTTGAATCCAACGATACATGAGGGGCCAAAAATGTTAGAATTTAACAAGACAAGGGTGTCACAAACCTAGTTTTCCAAAAACCACCAATACATAGATCGATGCTCTAGATTTAAAGCGACACCCCTCCTCCATAATTCCCAAAATCACTAGAGGGGGTGTCGCATAGTTGTTTCCGATATCCACAAAACCAACAACATTTTTGGGGTATACATAATAAAGGAGGGGCCACATGACCCATTATCATTTTAAATTTTGTTGTATATCTTTATGACAATGTCAAAGCCCAAAATGTATTTTGATAGCATATATGTCTTCTAAAGTGGTGGGGCGTGTTTTATTTTAAAAAGGAAACTTTTATTATTATACATATTAATATATAACATTTAAATATTGTAATTTTTATTGTAAATATTTAAATAGAAATAGTTTCATAATTGTAAAAGATCAATTACATAATTGATCAAATAATTATCTTTGAAAAGGAAAAAATAAAAGACCAATAGAGAGATTGAGAAACAGTTCAGAGATTCTCAAAAAATTTGGCTGCGAGTGTATTGTTAAATCTTCCTTGAAGATTAATAAAAGGAGGCCACAATGATTCCATCTCTTTTGACGTATTTCAATATGTTATTTTCTTTTCTTATGCGTTTTTTTTCATTATTGTTTTTCTTCATGTGAGGTGAATGTATGATGTAGTAGGTATTTCTCAAAAGATACATAGATATATTTATGTTATCATAAATAGCATAAAATGCCCATGTTGATTCTAAAGAAATCCTTAAAGAGTGCTCCATTTCCTCCCCACTTTCATCTCCTTTGTTCTCACTATTTCATTTATCATTGCAGTTTCAGGTTGTAAATATTGGATTCCTTTTGGCCCAAGGTGATACACATTTTTTTGAATTATTTCCTCCTTTTAGTTATAAATTTTAGAGTTTGTGGTCACTAATGTAAAGATCGGTCTGGTCAATTGATTTTGTCTCCAATATTAAGATGACATTACACTCAAGGATGTTCTATCTCTGGGTATATAATTATAAAATTTTAAAATAATTTTATGAATGTCCTGGCCACTAGCCTCTTGAGGTTGTCTCCAGGGTACAACATTACTTGGCATCGTTGTCAGGGAATGAAGAAATGAACATATAGTTACCTAGGTAAATATATATTTCTTTATGGAGAAAAAGATTTAAATATTGAATATTGGTTGTTAATCATTCATCTCACGATTCCACTAGTAAAGATTTCATTGGAATATAGATCTTGTTGATAGAAAAATGAAGAGGCAAAGCGGAAAGACTAGGCATAAAATGGTAAGGTTTTTCAAAGAGTTTGTATTCTTTTTTGTTAGCTCTCTCATCTATTTTCCTCTATGCATCAAAAATATAATATTTCATGGTTCATATGCTTAAATGATAAAAAAACCCAAAATTTATATTCTCCATTAAAAAGGGAAGATTTGCCTTCTTCCTACATTATTGATCTTGGGCTGATTTCATTCCCTAATTCCAAGGAGAAAAATGATATATGCATTACTATCCCTCATGAAAACGCCTAGTGAAGTCAGCCTTTCCATCAACCTACCACAGATCTGAGTAATTGTTTTTTATTCTAATCAAGATCTTGATTTTGTTATGCATGATTTGGAAAAGGGTGATGATAAATTTGTTGAAAAAGACATTGTTGTTCCAAAATAGGTTGTTGTAGATATACTAGAGCATCAATACCTATTTTTTTATAATGACAGACAACTTTTTATTGATTCAACTTTTTTTCCAAGGGTTTTCATTACAGGATGAACACCATCATCTTGAATAAGGATTCTCTAATTGTTCATCCAAGCTTGAATTCTTGTGAGTAGAAAATGAAAATCAAGCAAAAACATCTTCATTCAATGAACGGGAGTTCATGCAAACTTGCATTCATATCTTTTGTGTTAGAAAATTTTATTTTTGGAAGATATGGTAGAAAATTTGATGGAGAAGTTTCCAAAGAATATAGATTTCGGTATATGATCGTTATGTGTTTGTAAGTGTGATATTCTAAAGAATTTTTTGTCACCCATGTCATGTTATTTATGGGTTTCTTTAATTAGCTACACAAAAGAGGTTCTACCTTTCGCCAAATTATTCACACGACTACTTTGGAAATTTTCTTATACTTAAGCAAAGTGGATGTACATAAATAAGCTCACTTGGTGAACATTTAGTTTCCAACCTCTCGTAGTTTTTATTTTGGTATTTCAATTTATGAATAAGGAATGGATGTCCATAAAATAGAAGTTTTAGAGAGATTCCAATTTTCAGGGTTTTTAGAGTTAATTGCAAGAAATTTCAGATATGTCTCCAAAGCCCAACAAGGCATGTAGTTTGTTGTCCTCAATGTCTCACAAGCAAGACATTGTTCCCAATTGGAGCCGATGTTGTAGCAGAAATTTACAAAGCTAGAAGGATGTATATTTTTCAAGTAAAATCGAGTCGAGGAACAAGGGAAATGTAGATATGGTAAATGGGATTCCTATGGGAGTTCAATTTTCATGATGCGTTGTTCTCTTGTCTTATAATTGAAGCTTCCTAATGCTACTCAAAAGAATATTTTTTTTCGTAATGTTGTGAAACTGTAGAGGAAGACATTAAAGAGGCAATTGAACATGCCATGGAAGACATTCTTTGTAATATGTGCTAAGATAGTTGTGTGGGAATATTTACAAAAAGGGAAATCAATCATTGAAAATATTTTCAAAGGGGAGCCTTTAAGAGATCCCAATATAAAATATCAGGTATGGACACCACGTGCTCTAGGTGTGACATTGAGAATCCACCATCAATGCCATTACAAATGAGAAGTGCCATTATAAATGCAATTGCTAATTGCATAAACCAAGTGGAATATTTTCAAGCTAGTCTTTAATGCTTTCCATTTTCTGCCAAGATAGATTATGAATTTGATCAATGGAATGGCTCAAATAGATCTAAACTATGTGGTTTTAAAGCTAGATAGATTAAAAAAAAACAAACAGATGGACAATACTATGATGGATGTGTTCCATTCACTGAAACTGAATTCCTAGCAGAGTGGGATGAATAACTTTAGGTAGAAGTCCATAATAAATGCTTTAGAGAGGTAAAATTTAGCATGAGTTCGAAGTCTCTCTATAAAATCCTAAAATTAAAAGAAAACTAGTTTAACATATCCACAAAGCCTTGGCATTTTCTTTGTTGCAATCATTAATTACTCTTGACAAGAGGGAAAAATAGACATCAAAACTTGTAAAAGAGAAAGTAATAATCAAATTCGATTGATTTGGAAGTGGAAGTGCAACCTTACTATTGTTGAAAGTTTATGAATTGTGTCAAGCTAGGTAAGCAATTACTTATTCCTGAACTTAGAGAGAGCATGTGAAGAACTTATCAGATGATGTACGTTTTGCCTACCATGTGCACAAAATGGAAATTTTTTTACAAAGCATTGCCTTCAAGGATGCAAATTTCAGTGGATCTAATGACAATGGAAATAAGCATCTTCTTATGGTTTTGATATCAACATAAATGTTACACATTGTTTCAATATATGTATTTGTTGTTCATATGCATGCTAATTGTCATGTTTGTCGAAGGCTTATTATCTAGATCATACACACACACACACACACACACACACATATATATGACTATGTGGGGTATGATGTGAAGAGAAAAAGGGGACAAGTGACATTTAAAAGAAATCACTTTTCACTCTTTGGTGATGAGGAACCCCCCTTCAAATATGCAACACAGAGAAGTAGAGGTAGATATCGACACTTATTCTCTTCTCCTGGAGGTGTAGATTTTCACAAAGAGTCTAGTAGATGGAAAGTAAGTCCACGTTCATATGTTCCAATTTGAGCTTGAATTGGATATAAATCTGAGTACCAAACTTCTCATCATGTATGCCAAATGTTGGGAGATGTCAAATACACATTGAGTGGTTGACAAAAGGGTCTAAAAGAAACAATATTTCATGGAATGTGATGAATGCAGGATACTATAACCATCGCTCCTCCCAGTGTTGAAGTTACAGAAAATGGAAAAGAAGATCCAAGCCTTTTATCAAAAAATGAAGACTCAACACCAAAGTCTTGTAGATTACATTCAACATATGGTTATTTATACATAAACCCAGACATAGATTCAATAGTGGATTTCATCGTATGTCATTTATTGTTTACCTAAAACTACTGACTATTGACTTTTTTCACTGACTATTCGTCATGGAAACAGATTCATAACAACTCCCCCTAATAACGACCTATACTTTAACTTGCTTGTTGGTCTCAGTCTCATCTAGGCTTACAATAGTACATCAAAAAACTTGATAATAGAGCTTTCTTTTTTTCCTTCTTGCTAAAGGGTCAATGCGTGTTCATTTGTTGGTGCAATTTCATCTTCACCTTTCTTGCTATAAGATAGTGGTGAATCTTATCAACCTTTTCAACATCTTTAATCAACTTTCTTGCTATAAAAACGTTGTTATGCATTTGATTTGTGTATGGAGGTAGGCATCTCTTCTCACCAAACAACAACCCATCAATAAGATGCTTTTCATGCATCATATTGAACCACTCTTCATAACTCTCATCAAAATTGACTTCATACATCTCCGCATCAGAGGCTTTCTTCATAAGAATATTTAGATCTACATCAATGGCTTATTCTTCACCATCACATGTTTCAATGTCAATTACAGGCACACATTCATCATCCATCATTGTAGCCTCATATTTCCATATTTAGTTTCACAATCAATTATGAGATTGAAAGCACAATCACCATTTTTAACAATGCTTTCATCAACTTCAACTTTATCATAAAATGAAGGCTCAAAACCAAATTCTTGTAGATCACATTCAACATATGGTTATTTATACATACACTGAGTCGAAGATTCAACGGTGGATTTCACCATCTGTCATTTATTGTTTACCTAAACATATTGACTATTTACTTTTTTCATCCACTAGCCATCATGGAAATAGAGTCATGATTATTATTCTAACACCTCCCCTTAATCACGACTTATACTTTAACTTGCCTGTTGATCTCAGTCTCAGCTAGGATTACAACAGTAAATAAAAAAAATTGATAATAGAGCTTTCATTTTTTCCTTCTTGCTAAAGGGTCCATGCCTTTTCATTTGTTGGTGAAATTTCATCTTCATCTTTCTTACCATAAGATAATGACGAAGCTTATCAACCTTTTCAATGTCTTTAATCAACTTGGTTGTTGTAAACATGTTGTATTGCATTTGATTTGTGTATGGAGGTAGGCATCTCTTCTCACCAAAAAACAACTCATTAATAAGATGCTTTTCATGCATTATATTGAACCACTCTTCATAATTCTCATCAAATTTGACTTCATACGCCTCTGCATCAGAGAGGCTTTCTTCATAAAAATATTCAAATTCTACATCAATGGATTTTTATTCATCATAACATGTTTCAATGTTAATTATAGGCACATATTCATCATCCATCATTGCAGCCTCAATGTTTCCATCTTCAGTTTCACAATCAATAATGAGACTGAAAGAAAAATCATCATTTTCAACAACGCTTTCATCAACTTCAGCTTTATCACTCCACTTCATGTTGTATTTCATTTCAAGAATATCCCAAAAAAAAATTGCATCACATACTTCACCAAATTCATACAAAATACTAGACAAAATGTTTTCATCTAAAGCTGAAATAATGAGAAGAAATGTTATTACACCTCTACTCTTATCATGGGCATTTATTGAAGTTTCTTGAGAAAATTTCCATAAATCAATTGAACCAAGTAGTCCCTCCGTTTTCATTGTCCAAAATTTAAAATTTTTACCTAAGAATGATGATAGAATTGGCATTAATCGTTTCAATATTGCATCAGTGTCTTCAAATTTGTCATGTTGACTCAGATCTATATTTGGATTCATGTCTTAAGGAAACATTTGGATTCAAATATCAGATTGTAATTATTATTGTAAATCTTGAAAAAGAAATAGTTTCATACCTATAAAGGATTAGTTACATAATTGGTTGAACAATTATCTTTGAAAAAGGAAAAAATAAAATAGCAACAGAGATTGATAAAGGGTTTAAAGATTCTAAAAAAAATGGGCCAAAAGTGTAACATTAAATTTTTCTTGAAGATCAATAAAAGGAGACCATAATTATTTTAACTCTTTTGATGTATTGTACATGTAATGTTCTTTTCTTATGTGTTTTTTTCATATTTGTTTTTTTTTCATGTGAGGTCAATGTATGATGTAGCAGGAAAGTCTTTCTCAAAAGATATACATATTTCTTTATATTATCATAGATAACATATAAGACATGTGTTAATTCCAAAGAAAGACTTAAAGAGTGCTCTATTGCCTCCCCACTTTCATCTTCTTTTTTCTCACAATTTCATTCATCTCTCAATCTCAGGGTGCAAATATTGGATTCCTTTTGGTGTGAGGTGATAAAGCATGTTCTAAATTATTTCCTCTTTTTAGTGATAAATTTTAGAATTTGTAGCCACTAAAGTAAAAGCCACTATGGTCAATTGAGTTTGTCTCTGAGGTTGAGTTGACATTACACTCAAGGGTGTTTTGTCTCCAGGAAAATATTTATAAAAATTTAAAACAATTTTGTAAATGTCTTGGGAACTGACCTCTTTCAGCCAAAGGTTGTCTCTAGGGTACAATACACACTTTGGCCCCTCTAGATTCACAATTAAGCACATGTTCTTAATCACTAGCTCCACTATATATCTATGTGAGTGTGTGTGTACCAAGATCATAACTAAACAAACTTATTAATTTTATTACTTTTTAATAATATTTTTTTTAATTGAGCTGACATTATTTTTCTTATTGTTATTATATCTCTAACGCTTTACTACAACATCTCCCCTATACTCTGGTCTAGATAATATCTTAAAGTGAAAATATGAAATGAAATCTATAATCTCCCTAAAAGCATACAACTTTCAGAAAATTATTTACCATCCATTTGAGAGAAGGAAAAATTGTGGAAATATTGATTTTAATTGTCCAACATTTAATTTATGGCAAGATTTTTAACCAAAGAATGATTAGGATTTATTGTAGAGTTGACATATTCTATTGACTGCTCTATATGTTTTCTCCTATAGTAATTATCAATTAGACATATTGTAGTGAATTTGTATATATAGCTTGGGTCTATTAGATATACTCTTGTTGTTTGTAACGCCATCCTCCCACATCTACCTAAGCAACCAGCCAACTGGGGTAAACATGCAACGAGAGGCCACTATAATATGATTCAACCTCCTAAGCCACACTAAGGAAGTGGAACTGAAAGAAACACATGATACAGCCATTAATTATCAGCTACATGACCCTCAGGAGACATGTAAGCCACTCAGACAACCTATCCCTGGGTCCCACTGATGTTCTGGATCTCTTAGGCCACAATCGCTTTCATTCTATGGGCAAGGGAGTGACTAGAAACCCAAAGTCGCTCTCACAGGCTTGCCTGCCAGCAACCAGAGACTAAAGTTGTCAGTGTTGTTATCACTCAGGTTGTCCCTAGGCTCCTAGTAGGGATACGGCCGAGGTAACCACAAACCAATCTTCTGATTGCAGGTTCTAGCCCACCTGCAATTGGAGAGGGTTCTCTCCTTTTGATTCAACCTTAGTTGATGATTTTAGGCCAGCTTTCTGACTTCAAGGGAGTGTTGATTGTGGTCGGAAAGAAGGTAGGATTCTCGAACAAAGAGGCACGATAAGGTGTGATAAGTTTCGAACCATTGGGCATGGAGTCACAGATTGAGGCATGCGAGCGTTTTCTTGGTCACAAGGGGATACGGAGCGGGATAGCTACACAGGATACAATTTTCTGTCTGCTGAAAGTACGGAGTGAACATCAGGGATGAAAGGCAAAGGAGAATCATTTCATCATGCTGACAAAGAGGAGAAGTGGATGAGTGGGATCCCGGAGCAATTAAGAATTCCTAAGACATGCACTCATATGTGAAAGAAACAGCGTAAACTAGATCATTTAAGAATACAAGCTCATAACTATTTCTGAAGAAAACATTGAAAAACGCAGAAATTGAACTTAAGGTGTAATGAAACAAATCTTAAGCTATTCTTTTTTCCTGCAATTTAGAAAGGCGGAAAGGTGATAAAAACATAAAATAAATAGGGAAGAAGAACACTTATTGGATCATGCAGAGACACAGGAATTCCGTGATCATTCCTTGGCCAAGAGAAAACAGAAAGTTGTTTCACAATCCATGCTTTCAGCAATCTTTGATTATGGAAAAATATGACAGTTACACTGCGAGTCTTTGCTCAGAGAAAATGCTGGAAAGAAAACTGACCAATAACTACTACCAACCAACCAACCCTTCACAATATCGCTTAGGGTGGTATTTATAAACAAAATATCGGAAAGACATCATTACAAGTGACCTTGACAGGTCTGCTTAGAACTCTTCAAGAATCTAAATGCTGCCGGAATTAAATGCAAGTAAATCTTTTTGGCTGCGCTGGGGGCAGCTGGATCGGAACAGGTGACGAGGTGGCCCTTGGGGATCAGATGCGGTGCTGCTGGAGTGAATGTGCTTTGGGTCTGCAGTTCGGCTTTGGTGTGAATTGAATGTGCAATAATTATGATTTGAGAGCTTCAAGTAGTCTCGCTCTCCTTCTATGGATATGCTGGAAGATATTCAATTTTCTCTTGCTTTGGGTCGCTGCTCAAGATATTCTTTAATACACTTTGCCGCTACATTGATGGTTTCCGCCGTCGACTGATACTCTTTGACACGCTTGACACCTGCTGATTTGATCTGATACACTTTAAACTCTGTGACTGATCTGCTGTTGTCTTCAAACCGGATCCTTTGGCACGATTGGGCGATTTTCGGGCTCTTTCAGCACGCAGTGGGCTCGGGAATAAGAATATTCCCTGAAGATTCCTCGAAATGGCCTATTTCCCATAGCGATGCGCGAATAGCGCTTTGCGCTATTCGTGCATCGGAAACTGCCTCTGTTTCTTGATCTGGAGCTCCGAAGTGCAATTTTTCTCCCTGCGCGAAGCTTTTTCGGCTTTTCTAGCTGCTGACATAAGCATTGCGTTGGATGTACGGTGGATGACGTCAGTTGTGGGTCCCTGGTACAGCGCGACGTGGTGAGATACTGGATGGATTGCGGTGAAGAGACTCTGATGCGATATCGCGTCGGCGGGGAAAGAGGGGGATCATTGGGTTGGGCATTTGGCGCTTGCGACTGCTGATATGCGATATCGCATCAGCGGAGACGGAGAGGTGAATGGATTGGACACTCGGCGTTTGTGATCACCAATCGCCGATTTCACGATATCGCATCGGCAGGGGACGGATGGGCAATGTTTTGCATAAATGTGAGAGGGCGAGGTTGCGACGCGAAAACGGCTTTGAGGAGAAAAGGTAAGTAAGTGGGTGTGAAGGGATTTTGAGGTTTCAGAAGGGGTCTAACTACTTCGGGGGAATTTTATACTTTGGAAGGAGTCCAAAGTATTTAGAAAGTGGTTTTGGAGGTCGGGGTTCTTGCTTAGTTTCTGATAAACTGAACAATTCCCGGGAGTTGCTATAGTTATTTTTCAACCAGGGGGAGGGATATTACATAGGGGAATTTTAATTAATATTAATAATGGAACGGGAAGAATAGGGAGCTAAATAATAATGTTAGTGGTTAATATGGAGATGGTAAGAAAGCGCTAAGTTCGGGAGAACTTAGGCTGTTACAGGGGGTAGGACCATACTTTGGGAGAAGATATGGAACAACTTTGAGTAAAGCAGATCTTTACTCAAGCCAGAGTTTATGGAGATGATGAACTTAAGAGGTGTCAAGCAGATCTTGACCTCTTTTGGGGATGTTAGTTAATGATTGGGGAAAACAGAGAAGGGGAGTCAATTATTCCTCTTTTGAGCCTTTTGCTTACAAATCTTTGCTGATTATGTTCTGCACGATATGATACCTGAAAACTTGGAACTGGTCAGCAATTCAACCGCCTCAGAACTACCTACCCATCCTACTTGCCTAACATTTTTTCTTCTTTTGTTTGGGGGTGCATTTAGACTTGCAAACCCATCATACATTTTTCTTTTGATGCTTTCCTATCTACATACTACCCTTATTTCTTCCGGAGCCCAGATTAAGCTGTTGGGCTCTTCTGTTTCTCTACCTATCGAAGGATCTACCAAGATTAAACTGTTTGGACAGATTTACAATCTCTATATTCTAAAACAGGAAATTTAAACCTAGGGAGACCAAGATTAAACTGTTTGGACCTCCCTTTAACTAAAAGTAGC